>ML779430.1:316697-404747 GCA_009831015.1 Picea engelmannii
TATATATATATATATATCACGAACAAGTTAAATAACTGCTATAACATATCTGGTCCAGCTGGTGGGATAATATGCATATCTACAATAGTAGTGGAGGCCTAGTTTGTAGTGGAATATGATGGATTATGAATAGGTCATGCCTGCTCATCTAGATATTATAAATTATTATTTTTGTTTCATTAATTATAAAATGATAGAAGTAAAACAACATATTTTATACTTACAAATTCCACAATTAATTTTTGAAATGCCAACATATACTCACAACCCTTAATTAACCCAATGTCAATCAATTTTTCTGATGAATCTTCTTTGTATGTTAGCACATGTTTGAAGACATTCAAGGATGGATGTTGTAAAACAATTTAAAATATTCAAAAATAAAAACCTTAAGTTTTTATAAGGAAATAACAATTACTCACAAACTTTTCTATCAACCCTTTTTCTTCGTTGTCGTCCAATTTTATGTGCATAATGAGTTCCATTTTCTTTTATTTTCTGTAAGAGAATGTTTGAAAATTAATATTTAGTGTTTAATTAATTATTTGTACCTAATAGAAAAATTCAATGATTACATACATTTGAAGCACGTTGTTGTTGAGATAGCTCCTCCTACGATGAAATTATGTCCAATTCTTTGACCATCTCCTTGTACACTTTTTTGGACATTCCTATTGGTATATTTCAGATATCGACTCATTGCTCCTCTCGAATTTTCATAATTTTACTGAAAAAATAACATGACAATAAAGCATTTTTAGATTGATATATGAAAACAACATGGTTTTAATAGATAAGAGAGAAAAAAAAAGTTTTGGATTCAAGCCATACCGATTCGAATATACGATACTCTAGGGTTTCTGATTCACATCCTCGCTTCGAGATTTTGGCCATCAGCATGGTTCAACCATGGATTTCATGGAAGGGGGGCTCCAAGGTCCCTCTTACAACAAGGTTTCCTCCTCTGATATGGGTAGCACACACTTCAAAAGACCACCTTTCGAACAACCAACTGAGTTGTGAAATATCCTATGGGAGGAAGGATTACAAAAGGACAAGGCCATGGAAATAGATCTAGGACAAGATCAAGCAAAAACGAATTGCATTTGGGAACATAGAAAATGCATCCTGCAGGAGCCTACGAACCCTAAATACATGATAAATACACCCAGAATAGAGGACCAAAAGAAATATATGTGGGATTGTGCTCTGGTGGGAAAATTCTTGGTCCTTTGACCCTTAGAAAGGGACCTAGTGAAATGGATTCAACACTGGTGGACAAACAAAGGCCACTACAATTTACAATTGGGATCCAAAGGCTTCATTACCATCATTTTTCATAATCTACAAGACATAAATAACATATTTGATGGAGGCCCTTACTTCTACAACTTGACAGGGTTTTCCTACATTTCTGGACACAAAAGTTCAGTCTGGAGAAGGAGAAGTTTTCACATGCACCAGTATGGTTACGTCTCTACTCTTTTCCCTAGGAATTATGGCTGGTGTAAATTCTATAAGGCATCGACAACGCAATTGGATTCTTTGTAAAACCTTTTGAGGTGACAAAACAGAGAAGGTACATCACCTATGCCCTCATTTCTGTCTATTTCAATATCTCTAAACCCCTTCCATATACAATAGATCTTGAATATCATGACGAACAATGGTCCCAAACCCTAGACTATGAGCACATATTGTTTCCTTGTAGGAAATTTCATGAAATAACAATCTCTTTCATGAATTACCTCTTAATAACTCCAACAAGTAATACTCCTCCACTCCTAACGATGCGAAATATTGTTACACTTTGGTCATTGGCTACCACAGGAAACCATCTAGAAAAGACATCCCTTATGTCCTAATTGGCCCCTCTACCAAAAATCCCTTTGATTACCTACAAAATATCCCAGAGGACCACCTCAACCCCTCAACTTCTCCACCTAAATCGACTCACTCCTCAGACCGTAAAGGAAAAGAAATGGATCTTCCTACTCATAACCAAAATCCCATGGCTAATACCTCAGATACTTCTCTACTATCCAGCCTAGGAAAGGACATTAGGGGCCTTGACATTGATCTTGAAGACTAGGATTTGGTAAGAATAGATCTCGAACATATGGAACAAGATTATAGGAAAAAGGAACTTTATACAATCCCAGCAGACCAGCTACACAAAGTGCATAAAGTATTCCTCAACTATTCCGTGGGAGGATTAGATAGAGTGAACTCATTCCTAGGTATTCAATGGGGGCCTATAAAAGATCCACGCAAATCCACAAAATATGAGAAGAAAAGAGGAATAAAACCAACACAACAATTCCTCCAAGAAATAGGCCACTTCCTGGTAAACTTGAGACAGATCCAACTGATCTCAGACAGCTTCCCCCTTCTCCAAACCCCACCCACATCATGAAGGTGATTTCATGGAACATCAAGGGTATTAATGGACATAGAATGAAATGCATTCTATGAGAAAGGAGCATGAACAAACAACCAAGCATTCTCCTTTTACAAGAAACAAAATCTATCAGAGACGAAGCCCTCCATATTCTCACAAAATGTTGGAAGCAAGCAAGAGTCATGGAAACCGATGTGATCGACATGGAAAGTGGCCTTTCCATTCTTTGGAAACCTTCCACTATCCTCATGGAGGACTTTTTCACCTCAAAGTGGACCATATCGGCCTCCTACATCATAATTGGATCGAACAAACCAAGTGTTTTAACAAATGTGTATGGCTCAACCACTCAAAGAGAAAAATCATCCTTTATCCATCACCTGGAATGGATTTCCAATCACATTGGAAATCAACGTTGGATTATGGGGGGAGAGTTCAACGTGATCTGTTACTTGGACGAGAAAAGAGGGGGAACTTGAAGATTGGATAGTGATAGCGCTCACTTCTAGGGAATCATTTACAAGATAGGCATTATCGATATGGAGACGAAAAAAGGACCCTTTACCTAGTCAAACAGAAGATCAGGTGCCCAATAGGTCGCTTCTCATCTCAAAAAATTCCTCAATTTTGAACCTTTCATGATGGAAGGGATTACATGGAATTCCATAGTGGTGGATGCAACAGGCTCATACCATTTTCCTATTTTGCACAAAATGGATATTAGTGGAATGCCAGGGAAGAAGTCCTTCTACTTTGAAAAATTCTAGCTAACTCACCTAGATTTCCAAGGGAACATAGAACAATGGTGGCAGGAAGCTTTGGTACCTAAAGTAAATCCCATGTACAAATTCCATCAGAAGCTAAAAAATCTCAAGCAATGCCTAAAGAGTTGGAATAAATCCACCTATGGGAACACCTTCCAAGCACAAGAGCTTATGAATCATCAAATGCATATCTTTCAATAGCAAATAAGAAACCTGAGCCTCACTGACTCTCTAAAAGAACATGAGGCTATAAAAAACAAGTAGATTGCAGAGAGACATGCACAGGAAGAAATATTATCGAGACAAAAATCTCAGATCCATTGGCTCAAAGAGGGAGAAAATAATTCAATATTATTTCATAGATTGATGCTCTAGTGCCGACATGTCAACTGCATGTCACACCTCTCTATTGGCCTTGGAATAGTTCTACAAAGGAAGGAATATATCGAGAAGGAACTAATCACTTATTACAAGCAACTTATCTTTGAACCTCCAACTGACTACACTCAATCCATTGATATTATCACTTAGCACATCCCAAAGAGTGTAACCAAAGAACATAACGAGGCTTTGATGTGGCCAATCAAATAGGAAGAGGTGGATCGGGCCCTTAAAGATACGCTTGTGGTAAAATCCCCTAGGCCCAATGACTTCACCATCAATTTATTTCACCACTACTGGGATATGATTAGAGAGGAAGCATGGGAAATCATCGAATATTCAAGAAGGTTTGGACAGGTTCTACCAACTCTCAATGTCATTTTCCTCACCCTTATCTCAAAAGAGGAAAAATTCACTCATTCAAAACAATTCCAACCTATATCACTCTGCAATGTGATCTCCAAACTCCTCACAAAGTTCATTGCCAAACGCCTCAAAACCATTCTTTTTTTTATAATCTCCTAAGAACAATATGGATATCTAGAGGGTAGGAATATCTTAGACAATGTCATTTTAGTGCATGAGTTAATTCACTCTCTCCAAACTATTGACTCTCCAAGTATGCTCCTAAAAATTGATATTTCCAAAGATTTTGATAAGATAAGTTGGGATTACATGAGATCCGCCCTTCTTGCTTTTGACTTTGACCATTACTGGGTCAACGAGATCACTAAACTCACTTCCTCAGCCTTGTTCTCGATCTTGATTAATGGCATTCCATACAAGCCATGCTCCCCTACTAGAGAAATTAGACAAGGTGACCCCCTCTCACATTTTCTTTTTATCATTATGACAGAAGGTCTCAGTCGCTCAATCAAAGCCTCCATATAAAATCACACTCTTTCGGTACTTTCCCTCCATGGAATCTCCCTACCCATCTCTCATAACCAATTTGTGGATGACACTCTGATGATGGGACTCCCCATAGTCCTAGAAGCCACCTGCATTTGTTCCATCATCCAAACCTTTTGCGACATGGTTGGTATGGACATCAACAAGGAAAAATATCAACTCTTATTTTTTAACACACCCCTCCCCGTTGAAATCCATATCACCCAGCTCTTGGGTTTCTGTAACACCTTGTTTCCCCTAATTTGTGATTAATCATAAAAAGGGATTTACCATGCTAAGGAATGAGGACAATGTAAATGTATTATTGTTTGAGTTTCTAATAACTGACTGTGGGGGTGAAGCCCTGAAAGTACTAGCCATGGTATCACTAGAGGAGAGAAATTAGTTAATGAAGAAAGGACTGGTGGTCGAACAATCAACCACCCCCATGAATGGAAACATGGGTTTTTATCCTGAATTACCATAGGTACCTGAAGGCCTGAGCTTCCTTCTGACAGAAGGAACAGGATAAGTCAGAAAACCTTCCAAAATAAGGAGGTAACAGAAGGAGAGGGGGGGACAGGAAGGAGGATACGAGAGTGCGATCTCATAAGGTATATGCACGAAGCTCTCTAGGAGATCCTAAAGAGAAGGCCGTGAGCTTGATGTTGGATGGGCATCTAATAAAAAATCGTCGAGGCCATAATAGAGAGGAAAACCTCTGAAACTACATAGAGAATAGAACCCAAGAAGAATCTTGAACAAAGACAGAACTCCTGAGAAATGTGAGAAATCCATGGTGATATCATGGCTTCACATAGGGGTGGCAAGAGTGCTAATATTGAATGCCTCTGAGCCTATGGTTAGGTGGAAGGACGAACACCCACAGTCATTTGGTTGGAGGCAACCTGTAATAAATAAGCGATCTCCTGCCCTATGTAATTTAGCTGTAACTGTGTAGAAATTGGTTATACTGTGTATGTTTTAGGAATTGTGCATGATTTATTAATGGATATAATATACCCCTTTATTTACTGCTTTGTTTTATAATTATGCTAGTAATAAATTATATGTTTAGGATATGTTTTATACTCATAAATACTTGTGTCTTGTGGTGGCATATGCCGGAGTCATGAACTCTGTGTTCGTCAACCATGGACACAGCTTCATGTACACATGCCAACCTTCCTGAATTTCTAGAGTCCCTTGGAGGATGATTCTATTAAGCTAAAAAGAGATAAATTTTGAATTGCATATGAGATGGACTCATTCTAAGACCATAAGCTCAGAAGAGAAAGTGTTCTCAGAACACAGACGAGGCCCAAAGGAACCAGGCTTACAAGAGGAAGAGTCGAAGGCTGAGACCTTCGAGACTTAGAAAATCTCTTAAGTCAAAGAGTAGGAGGAAGCTCATGAGGAAGAGTGCAACAGTCGTAGATTAGATGCGGAGGAGAAAATATGGGTTGTCAAGCCTATGTATAGATACCCAGGTAGTGTGTGAGAGAAAAAGGATCTGAATGTACAGTGGAGAGCCTTTGAGGAGGAAGTGTCGATAGCCGGCAGTCATTAGATCAAGTGAAGTTGCAAGTAGATTAACAGTGGGACTGTTCAACTCTCAAAGCTCAGGAGGAGGAGTGTCAGAAACTATTAGATCAGTTGCAAAGAAAGGATCTAGACCACCAAAGCCATGTCTAGACACTTAGAGGAAAGAACAGAAGAAATTTAGTCAAAGCCATCAGATCTAGTGCTGAGAGCTGACAAGCGTCATATATGCAAGAGTAGTGCACACCTTAATACTACGTTCTAAGGGATATTCTCGGAATTTCATTAATGAGGAAATGAGAGAGAAGGCTCCCCCATAATAGTGAAAGGATATTGCCAATAAAATCCTGGCCGTCGATCTATGAAGGATCTAGGACATCAGGTCTAGCATAGAGGACCGATAGCCATCGGATCTGAGAGAAGGGGTGCGAGGCTTAACCCTCGTATAATCAGGAGTGGGGATCCGTTAAAATTCTGAGACCATCATGACCATCCATCTAAGGGGACACATGGTGAGTAGTTGTTGTTCGGAGGAATCACTGAAAGCATCAAGACCATCCATTTTGGGGGGCAGGTGTCAGAGATCTAGACCCATTGGAGATTTTTTTACCGTGAAATCACAGGGGAAGACTTCCCTAGACTCTTGACGGGAATCACCGAAAATGAATCGTGATCGTTGCGTCGTGACAAATATGGACCTTTGGATATAGATCAATGAGGACCATCCATTAGGGAGGATGCGTGACAGGGATCCGGAAGCCACCAGGGATTTGGACACTGGGAAAATTTAGGGGAGGACTTCCCCAAAATTGTGAAAGGATATTCCTTGAAAGAATCAGCGGCCTCCATTTTGGAGAACACATGGCAGAGATCCAGAATCCACCAAGTTTTTGGTCATCAGGGAAATAGGAGTGAAGACCCCTCTAGAATCCCAAAAGGTAGAATGTCAAGATTTAATCCAGGCCGTTGATCAAGTTGAAGATCTAGACAGTAGATCTGGATGCTATCGGGCTTTCGGGTTTCAGGGATTTGAAAGGGAAAGGCAGAATCACTACATCGTGATTCCACAAATCAAAAAATCCAAAGCACTTGGAGGAGTATCCCTAGGACATAGGTCAGGGTCACATGGAGAAGGCTTAAGGGAAGGAGCCAAGAATCTTATCCCTGTTTTGGGTTTTGGGGATTGAAGAAACAAGGGTTCCTTGCAACAGGAATTACCGAAAGTCGAGTTTTGGTAGTGCCATTTGGTGTTAGCTTGTGGTCATGAAGGTGGTCACATGGAGTAGGAGAAAAGGGAAGACAAAGATCTCATTAACCCCATTTCAGGTTGGGAGCCAAAGAGCTCGTTAACCCCATTTCAGGTTTCGACATTTCAAAGGACAAGGAGTCAGGAGTGACTCGCACATAGAAATCCTGAAACATGAAAACCAGAAGGGCCTTTTGAGTAAGGCTCATGGTCGTAAATGATGAACAGATGGATGAGGATAAGGGAAGAGCTATCCTGTGTTAGGCCCCCGTAGGAATTCAGGGATTCTATCTCTAGAGAAAAGGGAAAAAAATTATTTTTCCATCGTAGATGTGTGACAAAATGGTATCAGAGCATGGTTACAACACTTGGCCTGCTTTGGCTCATGTATGCGTCATATGAAAATATTCTCAAAGTACTTTAAGGAAAATATTCTCAAAGTACTTCGAAGAATTCAAAGAAAAGGAAAATATTGAAGCCACTTCCCAGAGGTTGATTCCAAAAGCATTGATGCCAAGTTCTTTGGCTTGAAGTCATTAAAAATCTGAATGGATGGTAGAATTTCTCGGAGGGAGGAATACCAAAATTTCATGAACTGTTAGATCTATTAGATCAGTGGAGAAGATAATACTAATAACCTCTCATCACTCACAAGATCAGGAGGCATAGTATCTGTTAGATTGGGATCAATGAGAGTCGTTGATCTAGAGCTTCGAGGTTTCGGCTATTGGGAAAATAGAAGCGAAGACCTTCCCGAAGTCGTGAAAGGTAAATCGTTGATTTAATAAGGGCCATTGGTTAGTGGGGAACTTGAACCATAGATCTGGTGTAATCAGATCTTCAAAAGTCAGAGATTTGAAAGAGAAGGCAGAGTTGTTCGTTGATTCTCCAAATTGCAAAGTTCCGAAATATTTGGGAGCTGGGACCTAGTTCCTAGCGGAAGGTCACGACGGGTGCATAAGAGGGAGGGATAGCACTTGCTAGGCACTTAGTTGGATCTCAGGATCCAGGTGTTTGCATGTTGGATTTGTATCACACAAATAGTCCCGAAATCGTGACACGATCATGGCCATCGATCGAGGAGAGATCAGGACTGTCAGATCTGGTCCTGAGGAGAGGTCGTCAATTGGAGATCAGGAGTTCAGGAAAAAGGAGTCAGGAGTGAATCGCATGTAGAAATCCCAAAATCATGAAATGAAAAGTGCCTTTTAGTTCAGATCGTGGTCACTGCCGGTGGTCGCATGAGGAGAAGGAGTGAGCTAGTATGATGAATACTTAGCTATGTTTAATTATTCTTGAGTGCATGAGCTTAATGCATTGTGGAGATTCTTAATACGAAGCCTGATACTAATACAAGTAAGTTATGAATGATATTAAACATGAAAGTGATGCACAAGTATGATGTAAGAGTATATTTGTAGGCACGATATGGTTTTCTCTGATGAGTGAAATATAAAGAAAGTATTGCTCTTGTCCATATTAAATGAATACTATGAATTCATAGTTGACTCCATTCTGGGGAGTCATGAAAGTTTTGTTCATACTAATAGCATGAGGGGAATGTATTCCATTTCCTCAGGAAATACTAATATAATTAGATGAAAGGGTAAATGATCAAAGATGCTCTCTTTTCATAATAAGAGACAAATGATTATGTCTTTGAACATCATATGATAATGAATGTAACCAATCATGAGTTGAATGTTTTTAAGATAGAGATGTATGTAGGCTATGAAATATACCTATGGAAATTACACACAGGCTTACGATTATGAGTATATCTAAGTACATCGTGGATGTAAGTTGGAAAAAACCTATAACATGTGTGGATGCATAATCTAGAATGCATGTTAGAAATGTATGTCTATGTCCCTTAAATAATGCTTATTAACAAGTTGAAGCTAATTCGAGCTTGAGGCCATCACAGATAGTGATGGATGTGAAATAATAAAGTTTCATGCTAAAGGATTTCCCTGTGAAGAAACTGTGTAAGGACTCTGTCAAAAGAACAGAGTCACAACCCTAATGAATGTTGAGGTTGGGGCAATGGGCTGTAAAACCTACCTATATAAGAATCCTGGATTACATTCTGAAAAAAAAATGTGTAGGTGGAAGACTAACAACTAAATTCTAACCACTCTAAGGACTGAGTAATGATGTGCAGGATGCACAGGTTCATGATCCATTATGAACAAAAAGTTTTCTATTAAAGCATGATGTTGTATTCCAATAAGGGTTAGGGTGAGGCCTAACCAAGGTTTCTCAGGAAAGGAGCAGAAAGATCACAATAAGAGGTAGATTGCATAAGTATAGGGGGAGAAAAGGAGGAACACGTTCCTCATCCTAAGAACCCTAAATTATTTAACAGACCCATAGGATTAAAAGAGTAGTTGTAGAAAATGGTATGGTTGAAAAAAGGCATGTAAACCCCCCCTGAGTATGATTAAATGAATAAATGAGTACATTTAACTGATTAGGCTTGGTTGAAGCCATGATTTAGAAAAGGAAGTAAGGCCTTAGAGATAATTCGATTGAGCTGAAACGTCCCAAGCAGTATAGGAAGAGTTGGAAGAAGGGGAGAGTCCTCAATTCTTCCTTACTAAGTATTATGTTTTCTCTTAAATGAGAAAATTGATTTACTAATAAAAGTAAATGTTCTGACACCATAGTGATAAGGATTGTATTGCTGAAGGTACAATCGAAATCTGTTTATGTTGCACTTGTGGAAACATTAAGGATAATGTGATGAAGTGCATACAGATATGTTGGGAAATGTCTAAAAATATTTTATTAATTTAAATGCTATGGTACTTGCATTTTAAATTACATGATGAATAATGTGCTTATGATGTATGTCATGTGTAGAAAGAAATAAGATTGTAACTGTTGATAAAGACAACCACCAATAATGAAAAACCTCAATCAGAGGATGACTATGAGAAGGTTCTTGTTGAAACATTATTGAAGGGACTTTAAAGGTGCCCATGGAGCACCGATGATGGGATAATATCAGAAAGAGTGCTATCAACCAAGAACATGTATAACAATGTTCATGCCTATGTGGCACAAGGTATGAATGGATTGGGTAAGAATCGCTTCTAAAATGTTTTACGGTCTTACTGATAAGTATGAAACGTTGGAAGGTAGATGTATGCCTTGGATACCCAAGTAGGGTATGATTTAGGAAGGAGAACCTGAGTGATGGAGGTGTAAACCCCTGGTAGTAAAGACTAATTATAAACCCTCGAAAGAATTCATGAACTGATATGTCATGAACACATGGACCAATCCAGGAATGATTGGAAACAGAAAGTGCTCATAGATAGCACATTACATGGGGTTTCTTCAAGGAAATGCATGTTTGCATGAAGCATATACAATGGAAATTTTCAGTGGGGAAGGATAACCTTCCAAGGTTTTACTTACATTATGAAAATGTTGAAGGAAAACATATTTGGGTGGTCACGAGCGGTGGCACACTGGTTATCAATGGAGGGAGAATGCTTAAAGGAATTCATGTGAAACCTTTGAGTTTCA
Source organism: Picea engelmannii (assembly GCA_009831015.1). Lineage (NCBI taxonomy): Eukaryota > Viridiplantae > Streptophyta > Pinopsida > Pinales > Pinaceae > Picea > Picea engelmannii. The sequence continues at coordinate 327,460 of ML779430.1, forward strand.
GGTGCACTGATCTAGAGTCGTGATCGACCTATAGTAGGAAGCATGGTCCTACTGTAAGAGTGAATGAAAATGAATAGGCCATGTGGTGAAGCGGTTGGTGAGATTCCAACACACCATGACCAAGAACCTATCATAAAGTGTGAAAAAATTGAAATCAATGCAAGGGTGCATTGGGTATGAATGTGGCCACTAATGTTGGCGCATTCATTAAAAATCAATTGATATCCGAATCACATTTTGAAAATTTGGTAGGCTGGAATGATGCATAGGTAAGGGATGATGTATCCTTTTGCTTTGTATACTTGAAAAGATGAAATGACTTGGACTGTTAGTATACTTGATTTTGAAAAAAGGTAATGTGCACGAAAACTAACAATTTATTTGGTTGTGTAAAGAATGAATTGCAGGGAGGAAAGAGTCTTGTATATGGTAGTGTTGTAAGTTCATAAGGAAGACCGATTGCCTGTTGAACCAAACTGGAAGGAATGATAATTCCTTTTTGAGAAAGTGAATTTGATTGTTAGTATGCACAAATTTTGAAATTGTTGTGACGATGTTGTAAAGGTTCAATAAAAATGTATATGCATGGAAAATATAATAATTTGTTTGGCTGGTTGAAGTTTAAAGTGCAAGAAGCAAAGGGGTATTGGATATGGCAGCATTGTAAGCCCATAAGGAAGGCCAATTATCTACTGAGCCAAACCATTATGGGAAGGAAAGTCCCATAATTATGAATTTGGTTCCTATGCAGAACAAATATTAAAACAAATTGTGGAATGGGAAATCTGTAGGTGATAGATTTGCAATAAAATTTTGAAAGTTAGAATTTATAATGATGTGTAATGAATCTTGTATACCTGTGATACAGGTGAGAAGAAAAGATCCATCCATAAAGGACAGATGAAGGTTGTCAAAGCTGAAGATGATGAACATGGCTACTACTGAGCCATGAAAACCCTGTGCTAAGCCATGATCGCCTGCAAATTATTGTGTTGAGGTAACACAAGATGGAGGGATGCCTTAGCAGAGCAAGTCTGAGGGATGCCTCAACTGTAAGATTCGATAGAGTCTCTAAAAATTTTCCTGTGCGAGAAACCTTGGTGAGGCAAGATGGACCGCTCAAGGGATTGTATAGTAGTGAAGGGGATGCCCGAGCCTAGGTTTGGAGGGTGAGTGACAACAAGGAAGAGGAGACCTTAATAGTTCTTGTAAACTATTGGGATCATGCACATAGTGGGTAGTTCTTCTTGTGCGAGAAAAAATTGGCTAGGCAAGATGGATCACCCGAGGGACTATATAGCAATGAAGGGGATGCCTGAGCCTAGGCCTAGAAGGTGAGTCACCACAAGGAAGATGAAAACATTATAGTTCTTGTAAACTATTGAATTGGAACCATGCACCCAATAGGTATGTCAAGGAAAAACAATGAGCTTGGATAAAAAAACAACCATGTGGATACAAATCCACAAATTGCACAAATAAGTATTATGCTGGATTTATGACATTTTCCTCTTGAATTTTGAACAGCAATAAGATATTTTCACAAAATAATTGTGACTAACGTGCTTGTTGTAAAATAATTATTGAACGCAAGTGATGAACACTAAGGGTCCGAGAAAGAATTTGACCAAGAAAGAAAGATCAAGATTTTTGAAATAATTGAATGATAAAGGCATGATAGGTGTTTTGAGAAAGAACACCGAGGACGATGTTCCTTTAAGTGGGAGGGAATTGTAACACCATGTTTCCCCCAATTTGTAATTAATCATAAAATAGGAATTACCATGCTAAGGCATGAGGACAATGTAAATGTATTATTGTTTGAGTTTCCAATAACTGACTGTGGGAGTGAAGCCTTGAAAGTATTGGCCATGATATCACTAGAGGAGAGAAATCAGTTAATGAAGAAAGGACTGGTGGTTGAACAATCAACCACCCCCATGAATGGAAACATGGGTTGTCAGCCCAAAGTACCATAGGGACCTATAGACTTGAGCTTCCTTCTGATAGAAGGAACAGGATAAGTCAAAAAACCTTCCAAAAGAAGGGGATAATGGAAGGAGAGGGGGGGAGAGCAAGGAGGATATGAGAGAGAAAGCTCGTAAGGGATATGCATGGATCTCTCCAGGAGAGATTGACTAGAAGGACGCAAGCTTGATGCTGGATGGGCATCTGATAAAAACTTGCTGAGGCCATAATAGAGAGGAAAAACTCTGAAAGTGCACAGAGAACAGAACCCGAGCAGAAGTTGGAACATAGACAAAAATCCCGAGAACTGTGAGAACTCCCTGGTGATATCATGGCTTGGAACGGGGGTGGCCAAAATACTAATATTGAATTCCTCTGAGCCTATGGTCGAGTGGAAGGATGAACACCCACAGTTAGCTGGTTGGTGGCAACCTGTAATAGATAAGAGATCTCCTACCCTATGTAATTTAGCTGTAACTATGTAGGAATTGGTTATACTATGTATGTTTTAGGAATTGTGCATGATTTATTAATGGATATATTGTACCCCTTTCCTTACTACTTGGTTGTATAATTAGGCCAGTAAGAAATTATATGGTTAGGATATGTTTTATACTCATAAATACTTGTTTCCTTTGGTGGCATAAGTCGGAGTCATGAATTGTGTGTTCGTCAACCGTGGACATAGTTTCATGTACACATTCCAACCTTCCTAAATGTCTAGATTCCCTTGGAGGACGAGTCTGTTAAGATTAGAATAGATAACGCTTGAAGTGCATACAAGATGGACTTATTATAAGCCCATAATATCAGGAAAGAAAGTGTTCTCAGAACATAGACGAGGCCCAAAGGAATCAATCTTACAAGAGGAAGAGTCGAAGGCCAAGACCTTCAAGACATAGAAAATCTCCTAAGTCAGAGAGTAGGAGGAATCTTAGGAGGAAGAGAAAAAAAACTTTAGATTAGCTGCGGAGGATAAAATCTGGACCGTTGAACCTACGTCCAAATACCCAAGGTAGTGCGTGAGAGAAAAAGGATTTGAACGAACGGTGGAGAGCCTTCAAGGAGTGTTATCACTAGAATTTCATCTGCAAATGGTTACAGGAAGCCAACATCTTAAAAAAACTCATTAGTTCACTCATGGGCCAAAAATGCATCTCGAAAAGGTCCAAAACTATACAACCAGCAACAAAATCAGCATGCATTAAAACTACACAAGGCGCGCATGCACATGTGACAGTCATATAATGTTAGAAAAGTGCACATGCGCCCTATGTGTGACTGTGGATACAAAAATCCATGCACACCTCAAAACAATGCATTTATTGGTCGACCTTCCACCCACTTCTGGCTCAGCTTCCAAGTCAATTTGACATCCAAATCTCGGTTGAATCTGACTAGGGGGTTGGTCAAATACCTAAAGGTTCCCTAAAGGTCCCCTTATTCACACTAATAATTGGTTGCATAATACTGCAAATCTATGCTATAAAAGGAAGCCATGGGTGCACTATATTTTCAAGGAATTCATTTGTATTGTTATGTTGCTGATATTCTCTTGGAGGATCCTCTGTTCTCATCAAGAGCATGCTAGCACCATTTCATTTAGCCATTCATATTACCTCTATATCGCATGTTCTTTGGATTCTCTTCACCATTTAATTTTAGTTCCTTACTTGTAAGAAGAGCTCAATATTTGGGGGTCCAAGAGCCCTCCCTTGGAGGAAGAGGGGACCTAAAGTCTCCCTTTCTCTTTGGTGTTTTCTTTCCACTAATACAATCCTTTCCATTGGTTGCATCAGTCTTGTTTATTTCTTGTTCTAATGTCCTTATGCACTATAGTTTAATTTATTTTATCATTCTTAGTTTAATTCTTTGCTTATCTTTTATGGTTTATACTTCTAACTCTTTCCTCTATTGTTTTCTTGCCTAGCTGACCCAACTGGGCTTGTAAGAACCCTTATTTTACTCATTTAGGTGACAAAAGAGGTGCAAAATATTGGAGACTCCACTGGGGAAAAGTATCAATTTCCTACCCCATCTAGGTTATTTTAGCTCTTTATTTTGTTTCTTTAACTTGCAGGGACCATAACCTCCCCAATCCGACCTGCAAAAATCCAAGTTCAAAGCTGAGCAGAGAGAATTTCATCTGAAATTTTCTTCACGGTCATGTAATAGACAATGCATGCATGTTTTAACCCATGGGTACATCTTCAGTGCATGTGCACCAAAACCATTGTATTTCTTATCGCCTTCTGTGCACCAGTGCCCATAAGTCAACTTCAGTTCATGCATTGGCGCTCACAGCACCTCTGTGTATTATGAGACCCTCGCACCTGTGCAGAAAAACACACATTGTAATATTTTTGTGATCTGTGGAAGGCCCATAGCCTTCTTAAAATTGATTCCATGCACATTGTAATATGCACCACAGTTATATTCCCTCTCCATATGAAGGGATTAGTGAAAACATAGGCACTTAGGGGATTAAAATCATTATTTCCTCTTTTTCTTTCATTTTGCCACGTGGATGGCTTGCTTTGACTAAAAGTATAAGTTGTAATCATTTTTTAAAAAATCACATATAAAACTTACATTGGGGTCGGGAATTGGATATCAATCATTGAGTATGCTCTTCTCTTGCTCCCCAAAGCGATCTTGAGAATCAAAAAGAGATTGAGGAAAAATTTCATCTCCCTTAAAAAGACAAAATCTTTAGGAGAGGACAAAAACCCCCTCAGAACTCCTCTTAGTTTATTTTTCAAACACATCTTAATATTGTAATGGGCCCATACATGCCCACATGCTACAAAGATAGGATAGTGATTGAATTTTACTTTCTTAGATTAAATCACTAGGGAAGTTTAAAGGTTTTGTAATGGGCCCATACATGCCCACATATGCACAATCTAGGATAGTTTCAAAGATTTCTTAGATTAAATCACATTAGGGAGTTAAAGGAATAGTAAGGACCCACATGTCCACATGCTAGTTTCCTAGGGATTTAAAATTCCGCAAGGTTGTACCAATTTCATTTAGTTAATTAGGTAATCAAGAATTGTAAGGACCAAGTAAAGTCCACATGCAACATGGTGACACCTAATTTATTAAAAAAAAAAATGGCACACTTTAACCTATTCACACACAAAGTCACTACTCACTCACATAGTCTTCATTTCGAAATGTGGAGGTTGAAGTAAATTTCCTCCAAAGGGATTCTGAAACACCCCACCCATTTCTTAACAAAACTATCCACTCCCACTTAATTTCAACGAGATCGGCTCACATCCCCAATCTCTCAAACAACCACATCTAATTTTTTTTTAAAAACTCACTAAGTTTTCCTCCAAAGGAGGTGCCAAAAGAAATGTTTTAGTCTAGGTAGGATTTCGGGGATAGGCATCCAAATAAATCCCCATTATCTGGTTCTCACATATTCAAACAATAGAAGTTGTCAAATAGGGAATTTTAAATCCTCCAAGTCAAGTGTTCTTACACCATAAGGCAGGGAGGTACCCATGAAGGGTTGAAGGCTGAGGTCTGGTTGTTCTGTGCGTCCCCCCTTGAGGCACCCACCTCTTGGATGGGATCCCCATGACCCATTTCTTAGGATGAAAATCTAAATGTCGCACTTTTACCAAGGTACCTGGTGACCAAATTTTAGGGCATCTTCCCAAGTGGCGATTCTGGGCTACAATTGCACCTTGATAAGCTTTTGTGTGGCTATTGAGAAATATTGCCAGATCTTTTAGGATATGCACCCTCTACCCCTCATTATAACTGATTACTTCATCCCTCACTAGTTCCTCTTCCAGTGGCTTCAGACCCCACAGTTGAGTGCTATTGGAAAGTCTAGTGTTGTTTGAGAGGAAGCACATTACGTATTTTAGGACACGAGAACTTATTTTATTTGTTCTCCCATGTGGACGAAATCCACCTACCCACATGTATCCTTCTTTATCAATTGATTTATGTATGTTGTTCATGTGATTACATACGATTGTGAGATATATTGTGAAGGTCCAAGTTAGACAAAGTCTCTTGTTCATTAATTACTCTCATGACCATATGCACACATCTACTTTTCTAGTCAGACATCATAGGGGACACATAGAATCCCTGTCATTCCAGATGCTTGCTAAATCTCCCTCCCATTCTAGGGGGAGTTCCTAGTCTTGCCAACTTATCAACCATACTTTCCCACACCCCTGTGAGAGATACTATCTTGGGATCAAATTTTCTTGGTTCCACTTTGCTTGGTTCCACTTCCCAAGGTAAAGCATCCCCACACTCTCCTTTACACAGAAGTGGTGGGACAACTTCTTCTCAGGGAGGAAGTACAAACCCACCTAGTCCCCCTCAAGGGTGAGGTACACAAAACACTCACACTATGGCTAGAAATAATCCTTCGCCACCACCTCAGATTCCATACTTGGATTCCCTCAACATATAGTATCTAAATAAACTCACCAATGATCCTATATTTCATGACCCCACATGGCCTAAAATGCCTACCAAACTACCTTCAAACATCCCCAAGCTTGAAGGAAAAGTGGGAGATGATCCCACCAACCATATCATGACCTTTCACTTATGGTGATCTTCAAACAACATCATGGATGATTCCATCCGATTAAGGTTATTTCAACGTACACTCACTGGCCCATCAACTAAGTGGTATGTATAAGAAAAATATGGGTCCCATGTGACCTTTGAGTCCCTGGCCAAAGAATTCTTGACCTTCTTTCAACTTCCAATTTGTCATGACAATGGCATCGAACTACTCTCGAAATTTAAACAAACCTCCACCATGCACATCGTTGACCACATTCACGAATGGCATCGGTGACATAGTCTCTGCAAAGCTCAAGATAATCCACAACAATGTCTCAATTGGTTCCTCAAATCACTTGTTTCCCTCCTTTCCAAAGACGTGGCCTCCACCTTCCCCTAGTATGAAGAAGAATCCATTAGCAAGGCCCAACAGTTCTAACTCATTTACTCACAGTTAGGGTAGTTGTATACGGTACGAATTGACGCCCAGAGACCCATGCCATTCGGCCAGGACAAACCTGGGATGTCTCACTCAGTGGAAGGATTAATTGGTACCACTACACACCACAATTCACATCCCCAAAAACCAATGATGTATGGAACACTTCAATATCCACCAGCATATGAAGAAACCCCTTATTATAATCCACTCTCTTATCCACAACCATATCCCTTGACCTTTCCTCCATCGACCAACGGACCACCGCCAACACCCACCATACACCCTATAGCCCAACCTAGTTCTGGTACCCCCTCTCCCTCTGCTTACACCCTAAGCACTAGTGAAACTGCCACACCTTCCTATGCATCCTATGGATCATTACCATAGAATAACCCATACTTTCCATTCCCTGGTCCCACCCAGCCTATTCCTTCACGACAAGGACAACCACATGCTGGGGTTAATTTTGTTCAACCCTCTCTCGTTTAGCATTATCAAAATTTTGAACAGCTGAATACGGCTAATCCATCCCATTAGTTGAACAATGCTATAAAGAAAGGAAAAAATCGAAACAATAATAATCCTGGACCAAGAGAAAACCACAACCAACCCCAGTCAAACCAACCTACTGGGGGAAACCAAAGCCAAGGTAACCAAAACCCCCAAGGGGAAATAACAACAAATACCAAGGGAAGAATAACAACAATATTCGAAAAAAACATCCCTTCTGCCCTTTGCAGTGAGTATGTCCATTATACTCACCATTGTCCCCAAACAATGGACTTTAAACAGATGAAAGAATCTGGAAATGGACTGCGTCCCCTAGTACCGCCTGCTCCCCAGCAGGCCCCACAACAATATGTACAACACCTACCCCTGGTCATGTTGCAAAAAACCATACCACATCAAGGGGTGATGAACACCCAACAAGAGATGCAACCTACCCTACCATAGATAGAACCATATCACAACCTGGGCACTTCTACAGATCGAACTATCCTCCTCACTAGTGAGGAATAAATCCTTCTACAAACACATAGTCATCAATAAAGCACACCCTATGACCCTACTCCCACTACTTCGAATGCCACCCCAGTCATGACTAGCCCACCTTTGATGATTCTTCTCCCTAATACTGAAACACCTGTTCACATCCCTCACATCCCATTGCGTAGGAATGTCCACAACAGTCAAGCTAGGTCAGCCTACAATTATAGTCTGGTTAATGACTTGGCACAATCCCCCACTGCCATGTCAGTCTTAGAAGTTATTCGAAATTTTCCTTCTCAACGAAAATCGTTACTTTCCACTCTAGGGGCACTCAACCATGCTGATACTCAGCTCATCACATTTTATCTTGATAGTGGAGAACCTCGTCTCCCTTCTCTTGTCACTTTTCAAATACCAGTTAAAATTCAGAATATCACAGTCCACCACTACATTAACCATGAAGGTGCATCCACATGTATCATGTCCAAAACCATCTGGTAGAAACTTGGATCTCCAGAGCTAATACCCTCTACCATTACTTTGAGGGATTACGATAGACGACCCTCATCTCCCAAGGGGTTCTTCTAAAATGTCCCCATTGAACTCGGGGGAAAAACCATTCTTATTGACATTGAGGTTATCGATGCCCCACTCGACTACAATATTTTGTTTAGTCATAGCTACATGTATGCTATGAAGGAAGTCGCCTCTTCTGTGTTCCGAGCCATGATGTTTCCCCATAACGGAACGATCATTACCATCGATCAAATATCACATTATGAGCCTAACCCTTCATCCAACATCGACAACATCCTCCCTTTTGTCCACACTAATCCAGATGCCTATCCACTCATCAAGATGGGCCCTGAAATTTTTAAGGACCCATCCTTTCTAGGGACATAACACGGAGCACCATCGCTCATCCATCCCTCAACACAAGTATGTGTCGTCTCCACCAATGGAACAACAACTGAAGATACTCTCCCTCCCACTGAGGCCTATTTCATTTGTGACATCCCACTAGTCATAGAACCCCTCCCTCAGGAATCTCCTAGAATGTGTTCAACTCTACCCGTTCCTGATCTTCCCCTCCCTCAGGGCCATATCCTAGTTTGGGAAACAATCCCCCAAACCATTACCCAAATCCCTTTCTTTTATCCCCCACTGAGTGTACAAGCTTTCCAGGTAGCCTCAATACTCACCCTTCCTAATATGGTGTTGGAAATCCTATTCTGGTATCTACATCCACCTGAGATGGTCCCTCAACCATCCCTCCCTCCCCAAACTGAAGGAATCCCGATGCATATTCCCATACTTACCCCCACCATCCCACCCACACTCCCACTCACTAGCACCCCTGCTACAACTGGGGATAGACAGAAAAAGAAAGATCCCACCTCCCCACTTCCCCCATGTATCTAACCTCCTTGCACACTATGCGAGAAAGATGAACACCCCACCAACAAATGCCCATCTCTACCATAGCTATGCAATCTAATTCAACTCCCTCAAGCACCACCACCGCTTGTCTCTTCATTCAGTACTTTCGCTACCTCCCCTAACACAAATAGAAAAGGACTGTGAACCAAATTTGCATGCTCCATCTGTTTAGAATATGGCCATTATACACACCATTGTCCATAATTACCTCAATTCCGACAAATGCTAACTGCCATACGCTAGATCTTTCAGCAAGAACCCACCCCAACACATGTCACCCACATCCATTATGTCATGACCTTTGTCAATGAACGTATCTGGAGTCCTTTCTCTCTATGCGAATCACTTGATCATTTCACATATCAATGTCCTATGATCATTGAATACAAGCGTCGCCAACTAACCCTTATTCAAAACCCTACACCCCCCCTCCAGTAGAACCAGTGAGTACCCCTACCCTATCACTTAATGTGGTTCATATCTTCTTGCTAGAACCTGAGGCACTCCCTACTCCCCCATGGTTCCTGAATGACTTATATGAGGATTTTCCCCCAAATCCCCCCAATTCTCCAATTTATTTCTCCACGGAAATTCTATGCTCAACTACCATTTTTAACCCACAATATCTCGATATTTGGTTTATGTCAAGTGAACCATCGCAACCTCCTTGCGATACCCCCTCTACATCATCACCACCAGAAAACAACCCCCTGGTGACCATCACCAAAGTTGCTCCTCTATATCCCCTATATTTTCGACAATTTCACTGTGACGAAGACATCCTTGATGATTTAACTAAACCCGATTTCCCATGGTACACGCTCCACCACAGAGTGATTTTTCCTTCACAGGAAGCCTTCACACCTCCTAACCAAAACCCCATATACACAGTCGAAAACAAATATTTTCTCCCATCGAGGCATATAGATTGGTTCAATAACCCTATCCCTTCCCTAGACTCTTTTGAAGAAGGCAATATGGCCAATATTCCCCCCACCACCAAAATCGATATTTCCATCAAATCTGGGGTCTCAGAGGAAATCAACATTGGTGTTGCATGCTCTCCTAAAGAAGTCACCACCTGATGATGATGATGATTATGATTAACATCCACTAAGACCTAATTGGTCTATCATACCTTAAGAGGGTAAGTGATTACTTGTGATTCTTTAGAATTTTGTTTTTGTGCTCGAAAATCATTAAGAGAAGCTTTCCAAGATCACCATACTTTTGTTGAGTTAAGAGATTAGGAAGGTTGGTAGTGTGATCAATATTTTGAAAATGAGATCTAATATGGGTATAGGTTGGACAATCTAGGAGAAAGTGTTTTTCATCTTCAACCTTCTTAGTGTCACAAAGGTGACACACTCTTTCATTCCATGGCGTTTTAGGAATTGACCAACGCCCAGTTTCACCTACAAAGATCTCTTCCAAGAATACCGAGACATTTTTTTCTGGTCATACACAGAGATGCCTGGCCTTGATCCCTCTATTTTCAAACATCGTATCGACAACTGGCATGATATCACACCTATCTATCAAAAACAACATCCGCTACACCCATCCAGAGCTTCATCCATCAAAGCTAAAATTGACAAATTATGCACTATAGGGTTCATCTACCCTATTTCATATACGTCATGGGTCTCCAACCCCATCCCTATCAACAAAACAAAGGGCACTATCCACGTATGTACAAACTTTTGTGATCTCGATCATGCCTATCCCAAGGACAACTTTCCAATGCCCTTTATCGACCAAATTATTGATGATTGTGTCGGTCACGAGGCCCTATCTTTCATGGACAGTTTTTGTGGCTACAACCAAATTCAAATTCACCCAGCCGATCAGTACAAAACTGAATTTACTACAGGGGGGCACTTTTGCGTATCGCGTCATGCCTTTCAGCCTCAAGAACGCAGGAGCCACTTTTCAACGTGCCATGACATACATTTTTCATGATTTGGCTCAAATAATTATGGCCTACTTGGACGATCTCACCACTCGCTCCAAAAAATAAATTTAGCATCTCAAAGATTTACGAATCATCTTCCAAAGGTGTCATCAATATAACATCTTCTTGAATCCCCTCAAGTGCATGTTCTCCGTCACTGCTGGGCACCTCCTTGGGTTTATAGTTTCCCACCATGGCATTATTGTTGATCCCCTCAAGGTCCAAGCCATCACGAAAATTCCCCCACCATGGAATTTACACCAACTATAGAGCCTACAAGGCAAAGCTATCTTTTTATGATGTTTTGTCCCTGATTATGCCACTCAGGCACATGGTTTCCTTCACCTCTTGCATCATGACATCCCATTCCAATGGGATGAACATGCCCAAACCACTTTTTATGATCTTAAAGTGGACCTCTCCAATGCCCTGCTAATTAGTCCACCTGACTATAACTGCGACTATATCCTCTACATATCGTCCTCAACCGTCTCATTAGCAGGAGTTCTCGTCTAAATAGGGGATGACGACCATGAACACATAATTTACTACATTAGTAAAAACCTTTTAGGTACACCCTTGAAATACGATCATGAAGAAAAAATAGACCTTCCATTTGTCCTCACAGTCTAGAAGCTACACCATTACATTTTGTTTTGAACTACCAAAGTCGTAGCAGATTCCAACCCCATGCAATACTTGCTCAGTCATCGGAAAATCAACGGTAAATTTTCCCGATGGATCGTCATCCTTCAGGAGTACAACCTCGAATTTTCCACACCCAAGAGAAATAAATCCCTTGTCCTCTCCGAATTCATCATGGCATTCCCCTCCAATACTACCCATACCCCCGTCAATACTGACCTCCTCGACGAACATATCTTTTACATCCCCTCGGATGACCCTTGGTATGGCAATCTTCTCGTCTACCTTCGAACATAGAAATTTGGAAATCAACTCTCTCGAGAATATCGTCGATGTATTTGTGACCAGGATCCCCACTACCTACTTATCGGTGATATCTTATATCAATGAGGGGTCGAAATTGTACTCCATCGATGTTTGATGATCGACAAGGCCGATCAAGTCTTGAATGATTGCCACAGTGGCTCTTGCAGGGGCCAACTCTGAGGGATATCCACCACTCAAAAAATCATTCGCATTTGTTACTTTTGGCCTACATTGTTTCACGATTTCATCCACACTGTGAAGTGATGTGAAAAATGTCAGCTTCACACCAACAAAGCATGAGCACCACCTACTCTTCTACACCCAGTCATTATTGCCGATCCCTTTTGCAAATGGGGATAGACGTCATGACTTACAACCCTCCATATAGCAATGGACACAAATACATCGTCATGGCAGTCGATTAATTCACCAAGGGGGCTGAAGCCATGCCTACTGTCAACAACATCGTTGAAACTGCAGAACATTTTTTCTTTAACCACGTCATTTCCCATTTTGGAGTACCACTACAACTAGTCCTTGATCACGGGAAACATTTTGACAATGATATCTTTATCGAACTCTCATCCAGGTTAGTATTCTCCCACGAGTTTGCATCCCCATACTACCCTCAGTGAAATGGACAGGGTGAAGCAGTCAAAAAGGTCCTCAAAACCATGTTGCAGTGCATGGTTAACAAACATAAGACCAATTGGCATCATATGTTATTTTTCGCACTATGGGCTTATCACACAGTAGTGAAAACTGCCACTGGTCTCACACCATTTCATCTAGTCCACGGGGTCAAGGCCACTCTTCCCATCGAGTGAAAAATTCCCACCTTACGCACCGCTATTGACTTATTACCTGAAACTGCGCCAATGGAGCAACATTTGTTGAACTTAGAGTCCCTGGATGAGGATCGTCGATCTTCATTACAGAACAATGAGGTAGCCAAAAAATGGTGAAAAGATACCTTTGATTGCCATTTCAACCTTCGTGCATTCAACGAAGGCAACCTCGTCCTTTCTTATGATATCGCTCACAATACCCTCGGCCATGGAAAATTCGAGTCCCTTTGGCATGGACCTTATATCATTCAACATTACCTCACTAAAGGCACATACATTCTAGCCTCTCCCGAAGGCCACCATATCAACAAACCCATCAACGGGTTGTACTTAATGAAATTTTATGCCTTAGCGTAGCCATTCTACATTAGGCTATTTCTTTTTGTACATTTTTGTATAGTTTTTAATCTTCTTTCTTCCATACCTCACGTCTAATATATCATTTGTGTTATTGAAAAATGCCTCCTTCATCGACCTACCACATCGATTACGCCAACAGATCTATCCGTTGGACAAAGAATCTTGCTTCAGCCGCTTGGGCCCTCTATTCACCCTCACATGAATTGCTCCACTCCAGCGGAATATGTTTAGGTTCAACAACCAATAACCAAGCAGAGTACATAGCCGTCATTGGCCTCCTCACTAAGGCCAGCCATCGCCATATTTGTCACCTTAGTGTTCTACTAGATTCACAACTGGTTGTCCTCCATCTTAATAATGTGTACCATGTCCATGATCCTTGCCTCTTCCACAAATACCTGCACATTAGACTCTTATCTCAACATTTTGATTCCATCACATTTACACACATTCCAACAAAATTTAATCAAATAGAAAATAATATGGCTAACGTAGTGTTAGATTGGCATTTATCACATCAAGACACCAATATGCATACATAAATCATGAACAGTTGTCAACAACATATAGATTAGACACCATCAAAAAGCACTAACAAACATCAACACAAGTGAACACACAAAGATCCCACAAATGTATAACCATACATATATATATATCGGTCAATTCGTCATAAATTATATATATATATATATATAACAGTATATATATATATATATAGTACATCAAGTACAACATCCGTAGGTAGGTAAACCACCTTACCCCTATAGATAAAAAAATGGTGCTACACCACCATATACAAAATGGGCTCACTAGCCTATATAGATACAAAACATACATAAATACAAAGGCACTCATGGTGCCTCTAAAGCTCCACCACCTAGCCCTCTTTATCGAGGAGGGGCCCCACCCATTAGGGGTCCCTCAGGTCCTTGTGGCATCCTCCCAGTCATCGCCACCCCCACTACATCCGCTCTCTGAACCACGGTCCACCACGCAACCGGAACACCCACACACTACTCTAGGACCCCATTTTCAAATATTCGTGACCACGTGCCTTTAGGCACTCCCTATAGTACTACCTCCAAGTGGTGGTGAATATACTCGAACTCTCCCTCGGCCTCCTCTGGAGGAGCATCTGATGGCCCTGCCTCGGGTTCATAAAATCGGTGTTTCCTGGCCGCTCTCTCATCCTCAACCGGCTTCACCTTATCATCATCCCACCACCATCTCTCTCCTACCTAGGGCTCTCCCCATGGAGGCATCACCAGCCCCTAACAAGTCGATGCTCTCACCAACTCAACCTCATTCCCATGAGGTCCAACATCTGCACACAAAACAAACAAATGGTAGCATCAACATCCATCTATAGATAACAAACATGCTATACTATCTAAATATCAAACCATAAAAAATCACATCATAAATCTGTGGTCAACCACCTCTCCTAGGGGTAATACCATCTCTATATCATCCCAGAAGTCCACCCAAAAATAGCGATATCACAGTATGATCTATGGCATTTGACGCCACACATGTGAAGCTTCAGCTGTGAAATAGTGGCCACCCTCCCCACCACCATGACGAACCAAGATTGTCACCCACCACCTTAGTGATGGCTATCACATGCCAGGAACGCCTGACAACACTCTAGGGCGCAACATCGACACCCTCTCCAAAAACCATGCCACCAAGATAGACCCAAAGGAAAACTCCCCCAAGTCAGCAGCATGACACCTGTCAAGCTACCCTACCATCTTGGCATGGAGCATCAAGCCCCATGGGAAATGCTCTCTCGCTAGTGCCCTCTCCATGATTCTCAGCTGACCTCCACTGATCTGCTGAGTCCCAAGAGACCTGTAGAATATCACGATCATTGCTACCACATAATGATGCACAAGGGCATCCATCGCCCCAATACTCACCACAGAGCCTGACATAAATTTCTCCCCTGAACAATATCTCCGGGCTAAGACAACCAACTATCCATCCCCAAGTACTACGGGCTCCGTCGGTAGTGGGGTTCCCTATAAAGGGAGCCTAGTAAAAAAAATACATCCTCCACCGCAATGAAGGCTAGATGCTCACCCTGCACCATAAAGAAATGCAGGTCAAGACTCCACATCCTGATCAGAAACTGCAAAAATACTCATGTGCCCGCACTAGCGAACAATAAAAAAAATTCAATAACCCACATGTTGCCAAAGCGTCTCGGACTATCGACTCCTCATCCCTCACTGCCTCCCTCTCTCTCTAGTGAACTAACATCATCCAAATGATCATCTGCACCCACATATACAACAGTTGATTAGCCATCATAACCCATAAAAACATCAAAATATCCAAAAAACATAAGTCTTTACACCCTCCAGTTTTGCCTCAAAGGTGCGACTGTTTTTCCCCACAAGTGCACACACATGCATGCCTATTCATCCTCTAGTTTCTCACTCATGCACGATTGTTGGCCATATAGAGGCACATGCATGCACCTCTATCACACATACAGGTGGGCATCATAGCATGCATGTTCACTGCACAGCTGTCAACACATGCGCAACTGTTAGGAATACAGACGTGAATGTATGCTATGTTGTGCCTTGCACAAGCGCAAATTCCATGTGTTCCTATTTTCCCCATTAAGCCTCTCCCATGCATAGATGTCTTCATTACAGGTGTGCACTCGTGTGCACGAATTTCTTGATCACTTGCATTGGGGGGCCCACACCCACAAAACCCCCTCTATGGCCCTTCGTACAGGCCCTGCCCAAAAACATAAACCCTAATTCTATGCAGGAAGATACGAAAACTAACGTGAAGCTCATTGATCCTGAATCGGTTTCCTCGATCTCCCAGAATCTCCAAATATCTTCTAAAATCACTCGTCCACTCAATAAGACAAAAGGTACAAATGAGGCGGCTTTCTGGGCCCTACAACTATATATAGTCCATTTTTCCAAACTTCCAGACTCAATTCTGGGAGCTATGGGGGCCTATTTTTTTATCCATCTTCAACCACAGGATCAGGACCCTGTTACCTATATAATTCCATTCCCCGGGCCATTTTCCATCCTTAAACCCCGGAGGACATTTTTCTCATATTACGCTTATGTACGCATGCTTACATTATTGAATAATTGTTATATGATGTTTCTCTTCAGATATTGTTCACGTCGGGTATTCGGTTTTTATGTGTGTAGGTTCTTGATCATCATATGGTAGCAGTATGCCTTCAGGTATATCATTGACGCTAGCATGTAATCATACCCTCTAAATCTCAAAATCCATCTCCCAGTCACATCCTTCGATCTTTGCCTCTAGGATCCCTATATCCATCTCTACAATACTATCACCTCCATTGCATTTTGGTATTGTCACCCAATAGCACTCCCCCCCACATGAGTTGTCCCATTCATAGCTCCCTTGGGAATTTTGACACTCAAGTTGTTTTCCCCCTTTAGGGATGGGAGTCCCAAGAGTCTTACATAATGTCGAGAACTAGCCACATACTCCTTATCCTCATTTCTCTAACCTGCCCAAATGCACTCCCAGGTTACTTCATCATGGTTCTATTCTGACTGCACCCGTGTAGTATCATTAACCATCCATTTCATCCACTATCAATTTGTCCCTCTGCATATTGTCCTCCATACGTTTCCCTAATACAAAAACCTGCCTATGGGGCTCTCACCCTCCACTTGTTTTCCAATAAACTTGCACCATCATCAGGCCAAGCCATCTTACACCAAGGCACCCATTTCTATATTTACATAGTTATCCCAACTTATTTTTCATTCTTTTGATAATTGTACAAACCCTTTTTTCACATTTTCATAGATTTTTGTTGTCGCCTTTAGCGACCTTCCTTTTTCCCGCAAAGAAACCCTTGTTACCCTTGGTTAGGGAATTTTTCACTTCCTGACATCAATGAAACTATCCATAAACCCTGAGTATCTTATGGGCCATACACATTTTTTATCTCTGTGTTTGTCCATTTTGTCATGCCTCTGGCACAACTCACCCTCGTCTAGTCATCCCCCTGGCACTAGATTCAGTTTTACGGTTGCTGCCACTTTGCATATCTCCCCAACCAAGGGCAATCTAGAGTCTCACTACATCATGACTTCGTCCATGTACCTCATCAGTCCCTGATCTCATCCAATGGATTTTAGAAAGCACTTTGCTTCTTGGAGTCACGTCTCCCTTTCTGTCAACATCAGAACAATTTCCAGAAGGGCGATAGTATCTTGACTCTCATTACCTTTACAATGAGGAGTGTCAGACGACACAGGGAAAACCACCATTCTTCTTTACTGTCATTGACCCCCATAACATTCGACTTCAACACTATATCATGCTATGGTGGGTCTTACTTTGTGACTATTGTAGTTGTTTTATCTTAGCCGAAGACCTCTAAAATTTGATAGACTATCAATGTCTGCACATTATCGACACTTCTCACAGGTGTCCTTACCCTTTTTCATAGTTTGTTAACCATAAAAATTATCCTCTGTTATTATCAAACTGCCTCGGAGGGCCTTGCAGTGATCTACGTCCACAACACAACTTCAGTTACTGTATTACATCTTTTTGAGTTACATGACACGAGCATGGGGCATGCCCGCCTCGTTTGTACACAGTTTTATTTTTTCTCCCACACCTTAGGAAAGGCTTGGGTCCTACAGGTTCCCCTCTCCTTCCAATGGGTCACTCTTGACACTCCCCACAATTCTCTTTCTTACACAGGTACTCTCAATAGAAGAAACATTGATGTATTTCAGCTATATGTATGTTCCTAACTTCACACATCACCAGAATCTGTTATCACCGAAATCCAACATTATGGGATGTAATCTGTTACAGTAATCTGACATCTTCAAAACAATCATTAGTTCACTCATGGGACAAAACTTCATCTCCAAAAGGTCCAAAACTATACAACTAGCAATAAAATCAGCATGCACTAAAAATACACAAGGCACGCACGCACATGAGACAGTCAAATAATGACGGAAAAGAACACATGTGCCCGATGCATGACTGTGGACACAAAAATCCATGTACACCTCAAAACGATGCATTTATGATATTGGTCGGGCTTCCACCCACTTTTGGTTCAGCTTCCAAGTCGATTTGACATCCAAATCTTGGATGAATCCAACTGGGGGGCTAGTCAAAGACCTAAAGGTGCCCTAAAGGGCCCCTTATTCACACTAAGAATTGGTTGCATAGTACCTCAAACCTATGCTATAAAAGGAAGCCATGGGTGCACTATATTTTCAAGGAATTCATTTTTATTGTTATGCTATTGATATTCTCTTAGAGGATCCTCTTTTCTCATCAAGAGCATGCTAGCACCATTTCATTTAGCCATTCATATCACCTCTAGATTGAATGTGCTCTAGATTCTCTTCACCATTTCATTTTAGTTCCTTACTTGTAAGAATAGATCAATATTTGGGGCTCCAAGAGCCCTCCCTTGGAGGAAGAGGGGACCCAAAGTCTCCCTTTCTCTTTGGTGTTTTCTTTCCACTAATACAATCCTTTCCATTGGTGGCATGAGTCTTGTTTATTTCTTGTTCTAATGTCCTTATGCACTATAGTTTAATTTCTTTTATCATTCTTATTTTAATTCTTTACTTATCTTTTATGATTTATATTTCTAACTCTTTCCTCTACTGTTGTTTTGCTTAGCTGACCCAACTAGGCTTGTAAGCACCCTTATTTTGCTCATTTAGGTGACAAAAGAGGTACAACAAGGAGGAAGTGTCGATAGCCGACAACTGTTAGATCAAGCGAAGTTGCAAGGAGATTAACAGTCAGACTGTTCAACTCTCAAATCTTAGGAGGAGGAGCATCGACAACTATTAGATCAGTAGCAAAGAAAGGATCTGGACCACTGAAGCCACATCTAGACACTCAAAGGAAAGTGCAAAAGAGATTTACTCAGAGCCCTCATATCTAGTGTCGAGAGCCGACAAGTGTCATATCTGCAAGAGAAACGTAGACCTTAACACTTCGTTCCAAGAGATCTTTGAGTCATTTCATTACCATGGAAATGAGAGTGAAGAATCCCCCATAATAGTGAAATGAGATCACCGATAAAATCCTGGCTGTCGATTTGTGAAGGATCTAACCTTTCAGATCTAGTGCAAAGGACTGATAGCCGTCAGATATGAGAGAAGGGGCGTAAGTCTTAAGCATCATATAAGTAGAAGTGGGGATACGTTAAAGTCCCAAGACCATCAGGACCCTCCATCTAAGGGGACAAGTGGTGAGTAGTCAGAGTTCAGAGGAATCATCGAAAGCATCGAGATCGTCCATTTTGGGGGATAGGTGTTGAAGATCTAAACCCATCGGATATTTGTTTACCGAGAAATCACAGGGGAAGACTTCCCCAAACTCTTGACAGGAATCATCGACAACGAATCACGACCATTGGGTCATGACAGATCTAGATCGTTAGATCTATATCAACAAGGACCGTCCATTGGGGAGGACACATGGAAGGGATCCAGAAGCCACCAGGGATTTGGACACTGGGAAATTTGAGAGGAGGACTTCCCCAAAATCACAAAAGGAGATTCCCTGAAAGAATCAGGGGCATCCATTTTGGAGAATGCATGGCAGAGATCCATAAGCCACCAGGGTTTTGGTCATCAAGGAAATAGGAGTGAAGACCCCGCTAGAATCCCAAAAGGTAGAATGTCAAGATTTAATCTGGGTCATTGATCAAGTTGAAGATCTGGACCATAGATCTGGATGCTATCGGGCCTTTAGGTTTTTGGGATTTGAAAGGGAAAGGTGGAAGCACTGCATCATGATTCCCCAAATCGCAAAATCCGAAGCACTCAGAGGAGTATCCCTAGGCCACAAGGTAGGGTCACATGGAGAGGGATTAAGGGAAGGAGCCAAGAATATTATTCCTGTTTTGGGTTTCGGGGATTGAAGGAACAAGGGTTCCTTGAAACAAGAATTACCGAAAGATGAGTTCTGGTAGAGCCATTTGGTGTTAGCGCGTGGTCACGAAGGTGGTCACATGGAGTAGGAGAAAATGGGAGCCAAAGAGATCGTTAACCCCATTTTGGGTTGGGAGCCAAAGAACTCATTAACCCCATTTCGAGTTTTGGCATTTCAAAGGACAAGGATTCTGGAGTGACTCGCACACAAAAATTATGAAACACAAAATCCAGAAGATCCTTTTGAGTGAGTCTCGTGGTCACAGCCGAAGATCACATGGAGGAGGATAAGGGAAGAGCTAGCCTTTGTTAGGCCCCTGTAGGAATTCAGGGATTATGTCCCTAGAGAAAAGGAAAAAATTATATTTTGTCATAGTAGGTGCATGAGAGTTTCACTTGCAACTCCCTTCCGTCCAAGTACCTCGACATTCCCCTAATTGTTAAAGCTATGAGAAACAATTCCTGGGAGGATCTTATGTCCAATCTCAAGAAACATTTAACCTTGTTGACGTTTCTCTCACTGAATCTCCCTAGTCGGTTGATTCTCCTTAAATATGTCCTTCAAGCCCTTCCCATTTACTCCTTTTCCTCCCTTGCAACTTCTTGTGTTCTTGTTTTGAAAATTTTGTTTCAAATGCCAAATCCTTTTTGCATGCGACATTATATATTCTATGCTCTCATTTAGCCATTTTGAAGGTACTAAAAATCTGTATACATCAATTCTCCATAGATTGCACAAGGTATGTATAATTATCATTTTTGCAATGATTTTACAATTAATTCACCTCAGTTAATTGATTATAAAGATCTAACGTTCTGGTTTTCTTGCAACAGGTCGAAATTGCAATCCAATCCTCCATCCAGACCTTCATCTGACACTGTTACAGGCAACGAACTTCAAGCTTAATATGTGGGAGGATGAAGTGGAATAAAAAAAATCTGGCATACGGGTTTTGTTGCCAGTATTCCCAATTAGGTCCACGACAAGTCGTTTCCTAAAATTGTGGAAGGATTGAGAAAATTTTGTGGTCCTCGATCCGCCCCCCCAATACTCCAATACTCCAATACTCCATCTGACACTCCATCCAGTACTCCATCCGACACTCAGAGCGCAGAGGAGTTGGTGATCCACATATCCCGGGGCACCATTTTGAAATTCAAGCACATGTGTTTTTCTCCCTTGGGATCCCTCTTGCTTGGTGTCGTACCATAATTTTCTTCCAGCAATTGAAGATGTCTGACATCCATGTCCTATTTACTCACTCTGTTTCAAGCATTTACTGAATATTCCTCAACATAATTTGATTTTTAATAAAATACCTGATTTTTTTATGCATATACTATTTTGAGAGGATCATAGGTCGACCTCTCAGCTATGTAAAAAATCTATAAATATTTTCTTGTCTATGCCATGAAGACACAATTTTATACACATAATCATTATCTTGGATCTTCACTGTAAAAACTCTGTTTTCATGATTAATATCAATGCCATGTTAACTATGTGACTGGTTTTTTCCATTGAAGTAGTGCCATGACTATTGGGGAGCCCACCAGTGGTCTGGGTAGCTTGTTTATATCGTTGTATATTTATATTTTTTCATTTTACTTTCATCACTTATTAATTTTGAATTCTTTTCAAAATTGTGTTACGATGTATATCTTTTTTTAACTTGCAGATTGCTCCCTGGATTTTATGTATATTATAGAGCACTCTTAATTCATTCATACTTACTTGTTTATATTCTAACATCTAACATCTGGTTATGGAGGATGTAATTTATTAATGATCATGTGTTTATAGATATTTAATTGTGCCATTATAGCTTTCTTTCCCTGTTTTATAAACTATAAATCACTTTGCAGATTAGTTATTTAGGCAGTGTCTACTTCACTAAGCTGTAATTTTCAATTACATCAGTATGATAAGATAGAAGTGAATTTTGAATTATGATTTTCAATAGCATCCTAGTTATAATCTTGAATTATAATTTTCCATGATACCTTAGTTGTAATTTCAAGTTTTTTATTTTCAATGTTATCTCAGTTATGAATTTGAATCATGATTTCTAATTAGTATTAGTTAGGATTTTGTAGATTTGCTTGAATTATTTTTGAGTTTGTAGATTTCTACACAGAGTATTTTCAACGTTATTTTAGTTATGAATTTGAATTTGAATTTCTAATTAGTGCTAGTTATGGCTTTGTGGATTTTCTTGAATTAGTGTTTATTGTGTGCAAGATAGGAATAATTGTAAGTTTTTCTTTAAGAATAAGAGTTTACTATAAATAATTTCTTTTTAAAGATAGTTTTCTATATGAGTTCAGTTCCCATGAACATGGGTTGTTTTTAAAGAAAGACAATTTTCTTTTATTCAATATTTGTTCACTTATAATAATGAATTTATCATTCCTAGCTATAGATTACTCTGTAAATTTAAATTAAATCTTTTCATTATTGTATTGGCATTATATTAAGCTAGTCTAGGCTAGATTAGATCTCTATACCTGCACATACAGTGCTGGCACCTTGAATCCTAGAAGCCCTGGGTTGACAATTTAATGTCAAAATAGATAGTATATATTTCACTCGACATTTTTGTCGTCGTTTCCAAGGAGGTGCTAAAGGAATTAGATCTTAGGTAGGTATTCTTATTTTAATTACATAACATTGGGGACGAGAAATTTTAATATGATATGTAAGAACCTATACATCCATTTTAATGGCTCTCTCCAAAGTCTTGTTGTTACGAGTAAAATCTCTCTATGGCTAGGGTAAACCACAACAGACAGAAATGACTACAGAAATCAACTTTATCCGAAACATATTCTATATAAACCAATATGAAAGCGAGATAATAAAGAGGCCTACCTCATCCAGATGTTCAATGAATTCCATCATTGAGCACTTGAACCCAAAGCTATATATATGCAACTAGTTCTTAGCAAACAAGCAAAGCAAGCATATGGTGATAATATAAAATGTTTGCACATTAGATAGCACAATCCATTAATATACATAAAAATTACGCTCATGGATAATAACTCATATATTTTCATGATATCAATTGGACAGGAAAGGAGTATTTCTATTAATAAATGATCAACAGAAGTGAAAATATTATAGACTTATGTGTCGGCACGGTTCACAACCGAGAAACTAAGTTCCTTCCAGTTGGGCCTCCACCACTTCAATAATCCACCAAAGGAAAGATCATAAGAGAGAAACAATGAGGTTTTCAATCAATAAGGGAAGATCTTAGGTGCTGAATACTGTGTTGAGACTTAAAGGAACAAGGGATGCAGACTCAATATGAAGTAAATAATTTCTGCAGAGTAACTTTGCTCTCAAAGTTGAATTCTTTATCCTTTTCCATAACCAATAATTGGCCCATTTATAGCCTTCAAAATGGAACTGAAGGGCCGAGTCAGAACGTTTCTAGGATATGGAAGGCCAAGGATTAGATATCTCCTATCATGACATGGAAACCCAACATTTAATTTTCATTTTCTGGCACAAATATCAATGTATGCGGGTTGTAGTGGAGTAGACTACATATACGCATGTTGTAAAGTGTGCAAGATGCGTACAAGTGGAAAAATTTGTATTTTTGTCTTTGGATTTTATCAACAGGGAAGATATGTCTGCATAGGGAAATGGAATAAGTCCCTATGTGTAAGATTGCATAGGGTGAGGAAAATCTTGTTATAAAATATGCCCCCTAATGTGTGAGGTCAGAGGAGTATATGCGATGAAAGAAATACATTGTAAATTACCCATAAGTGGAGTGGTAGGGGACCAACCGAACGAACTCGTTGCTCATTACATTCTGCACCAAATTTTCATACATGGCTTCCAATAAAATTACACTGCAGATCCATATGAAAAATATACCAAACAAGTGTCTGTGGCCATGAATAGGAAAATACAAATGTGGTTACGTGACAATAGTTGTCATAGTCACGAACAAGGCCTAGTAGAACCAGTCTCAAAACTAATCTAAACATATCTGTATACCATGGAGTACAATCTCATTTCCCATGATCACTGAAGTCATATAGGTACTGGTCCAATGAAAAAGAAGCAACAACTTATGAAAGTTGTGGCCACATAGTGATGTCTTCAAGTATTCTACGCAATCTTCCAAGGGTGCAAGTCCACATCATGTGAATAAAGGAGTTGAGGTCGAACACAATGAGACATCATTTGATTAACGTTCATTGAGGTATATCGTTAAAAAACCTAAGACAACTTATAGATAAAGAAATTAGGTATCAATGAATTGAGTACATTATTACAAGTGTGAATAGAGGAGTCGGTGTCAAACACTTGAAGAATCCATCGATCAAGAGACATTGATGTATTCCCAACTGTCGATGGAGAGAGAGCCTACCACTGATGACTGCAAGCCTCAAGCTACTCATAGGACTCTAGGTCTCGTTTCTAGAATAAATGAGCTGAAGTCGATGGAAAGAGACCCACTAAAAGGAGAGCATTAAGGCATCTCTCATCAGTCAATAGGAGGTACAAATAAGGAGATTCATGATTTGGTGGAAATCGAACGAAGAACATATTCATGAACCAATGACCCTGCATGTCTTTCACATGTGCCAAGTGCAAGCGGTACATGAAAAAAATCCTCTGAATAATATCCAATGATGAAAATTGTTGAAAAAGGCGAGGAAACCACCAATAAGGCTAATGGCATCCAAGACACTACATGAATCCCAATGTCTAAATAGATGTATTCCATTGAAAAAAAGGGAAACCACCCAGTCAATGAACAATGATGAAGTGTTGACTTTTGGGTTCAAGGTTACCTACGAATGATGAAAGTAGGGTTAGGGTACATGATAGGACTTACAATATCATGTGATTCTGAGACAAACTGAGGGTATGGCCGACATGCAAAGTCAAGAGTTCTGAGAAGTGGTCGACATAGGTTGATAGACTTCCTTTGAAAAAGAGAATGAGACATATGGAGGACTCCGACAACATATACCCAATGATGAAACCATGAGATGCATGAGGCATCAATGAAATTATCCATAGGGACTAGAAGAGTAACCATTCGGTAGAGAAGAATATGAAATGAGCTTAGCTTCCTAAGGCCATGTTAATCCAAAAATTATGATGATGAATGGACTCAATAACGTTTTTCTTTGTTCAAAGGTGACATGACTGCTGCTAACATAAAATAATACTCCCTTCTCGCCCGTCTTTTTTTGTTTTTTCATAGACAAATGAATGATATGATACAGAGGAGGAAACGAGTGTTGCGAGTAAGAAAAACAAGTTCCAGCAGTGGAACATACCTATGTTCAATGCAAGGAGATGAATGTGGGAGATGGACACTCGGGGGAATGTTTCCTCCTAGGTATAGGGTGTCAAACTGTGAAGGATATAAACAAGGCTCTGCTTGGTTGAGGATGCAAAAATCCTAAGGCAAACGATTTATAATGCAAAGAGAGAATCGACTATAGGCTCAATACTGCAAGCAAGGGCATGAGATGCAATCACAACTTAACACCAAAAAATGTCCTTTTTATTTCTTTTAGTATACTTGGTGTGAAAAAGGGATAAACTTGTGCCAAATAGACATCTTTTCAAATCCAATTTATGAGTGTGAAAGAGACAAGTTCACTCGGAAATATTTTCACTTTTTGAAAATGAGTCAGAAAAGATATTAACTAAGACTCACGACCTTTCAAGTCCAATTTAACGAGTGTGAAAGGGACCAATCACTCGGAAATCTTTTCTTTTTTTGAACGATTTGGAAAAGAGATTAACTAAGACTTGGTGGATGTTGTTCTAAGAAACATGTAATGGAGGAGGCCAAGGGTCCCATGTAGGATTTATGTGAAAGTTGAACAACTTACAAAGAGCTGACACAAGCTTGGGAAAACCCAAAGATTTCCAAGTTGAGGAGGATAAACTACTTGCAGAGGTTACCTTATCTATAATATATTGAAGAATGACCCTTATTTGGAAGGGTGTAGAAGAAGGAAGTCAAGGCTCTACAAGATAATTCCAATCAAAGGAAACCACCCTAGGACTTGGAGGGAACACACTCAAAGAGAGTGGAATGCTCCCTAGTGAAGAAGGTACAAAACTAGAAATTCTAAGGACATGGTTGAAGGATGCATTACCCTCCAAAAGAAGAGTGGGATTGACCAAAGATTGCATCGTCAATGTCAATTCCTTAGGCTTGTCACTCTTTAAGAGAACAATGGGATCGGATGAAGATTGCATCAATACGACCACTTATTCAATTTTTGGTTGAATAGGACTCGAGGAAACAAGGTCAAGAGATGCATCACCGCCAAAAAATAGGATTGGTTTCGGTCAAATATTGTATTAACATTACCGTTGGTTGAACAGGATGAAATACCACAAGGTAAAGGGATGCATCAACCTCTAAAGGAAGAGAGGTGTTAGCCAAATATTGCATCGGCATGACTGTTGTATCAACCAAATAAGGTTGGGAAGATAAAGATGACTTAGAACCTGAAGGATCACCAGGAAAGGACCATGTTGCTTGTACCACAACAGTAGCAGGGCACAAACAAGTAAGGTGATCTCCTTTTCAAAGCCTACAAAGGAACTTGGGCTACGTCTTACAAATATAGGATTCTCAATCATATGACTACCCCCATCATGACTTACAGTGTCTAGTGACATGTTCCCAGCATGACTTGCAGAGGCTAGTAGAAAATCCCCAACATGATTGGCAGAGGTTGGTGATGAATCCCTAACATGACTAGCCGAGGTTGGTGATAAATCCCCAACATAAATAGTAGAGGTTGGTGATGAATCCCCAACGTGACTAGCATAGGTTTGTGACATATGTGCAATGTGACTGGCAATGACTAGACTTATGCCCCTAGCATGACTTGCAGCGGCTAGTTGTTCATCTTCAACATGACTAACATAGGTTGTCGACCCATCTCCAACATGACTAACAAAGGTTGGTGATATAATTACAATATGTGGTTAACCCTCACAAGACATAGTCGAGGAATGTAGTGTCCAAGGATCACTAAATAGGAAGTACAGAAAGGAATGAACCTCCCTATCGAAACAAGCTTACTAGACATAGCGTAAACGTGTGACTCAGTGTCATGAAGTCGAAAGAACCCATAAGGGAAGAATACATTGTGACATCGATATTCTCAGTTTCTGGTTGATAATTGTCGATCATAGGGATCGATGATGCAATAGATGAATTAGGACTAGAGCACGCAAAGGTTAATTGATCGATCTTCACGATCTTCCCTTCACGAGGAAAACAAAGAGTACGAAAGACGGATGATACAACAACGACCATAGCATAGGTCCAATTGTGTCCTAGTAATAAGTTATAATCAAGAGGTGCATCAAACACCTCTACCTCCACCTCTACCATCTTCCCACCTAACTAGACCATAAAGGTAGGAACAATACTGTGAGGGAAGAAGGAATGACCGTCAAAAGAAGTCGACATTTTTGATGACTTGAAAAGAGTCGGAGAACCGAGATCTTTCCAATAGATCATGGACATCACACAAGTGGAAACACCTTCATCAACAACCATACATTTGATGGTATACTTTGAGTACTCCATGTGGATTTGGAAAGACACATGGTAATGAAAGAGAGCCTTCACATATATGACATCAAACTTGATAACTTTTGAGCCACTGGTTTCTAGAGATCCTAAAGAAAATAGTAAGGAATTCCTTTGTGAAGGACATGTCTGGAGTACCTCCAAAGCTGACATCGCACAAGGGGTTTGACCCAGGTCCTCAACAATAGAGTATTTATGGGAGGCTCTAGCATTTGGATTGTGGGTAGAGCACTTGAGTACTCCTTTCAGAATACGAGGTGGTGACTTTAGTCTCTCAATTTGTAAATTTGTCTTCGGATCGAGTGGCTACATGAACTTTTCCATAAACCATATTGATACATAAATGATCACCATCTTGCAACGATGGGATTTGAATCCCACCAACGACATTTTTGGTGTTTGAGGAGCTCGAGGTAATGTAATGATTATGTGGGAATGGATTCATCAACATGACGGGTAGTAGAGATAATACCCTCACAACTTCTGCAAGTTTGGGGCATAAATGGGTAAGGTGATCTTCTATGAAAATATTACAGGGAAACTTCACCTTATGTATTTCTCATTTTCCCTCTCCAGCATTATGATTCGTATTCTCTTTACTACCATTATGCTTGGGTTTATTACAATTTTTCCCACCCTTACAAGTATTACATTCTTTCTTCTTATTCCCTCCTGGTTGTTGGTTACCATTTGGTTTGGTCGATGATTGCACAGAATGTACATCCACCGACTAAGTGGGGTTGGAAGACACAGACGAATATGACCCTCCTATAGACAGGTTAAGAGACACATCTTTCATATGGCTTGTCACTGAGTCTGCAGAATTTACATTGGCGGTACCTAGAATGTCGTCGGCATGAGGTCCGTGATTTTGTATAGGGTCGTAAGTTGACTGTGGTGTGTCTAGAAGAAGGTGGTATAACATACCAGACTAAGCATATATCAATTCTAACTGTTGGGCTCTAAAGATTGCCTTTTCCTCAATGGTAACCCTGGAAGTAGCAACGTCCTTCGAGATCAAAGTGTGAAAATACTTAAGAAACCATTCTAAAATAAAGGTTAGGGGTATAGGGGTCTTAATCAACCTCTTCCATCTACACCACTCTTGGATATGATCTGAGATATGAGTGGCGATATCCTGGTGTAAAGTAGACAACCTTTCTAGGCCAGCATCGTAATGAATGGGAAACTAGAAGTGGTTGAGGAAAACCTACACCAACTGACTAAAAGTCCCATATGCCCCCCTAGGTAGCTCAATATACTATTTCGTAATAACTTTGATGAGGGTGCATTGAAATAATATTAATAGAATAGAATCTTCATTAAGGGAATTTGATGAGCACCACAGGTGAAAGGTAGTGATGTGATCATCGATATCCTCTCCATTCTTACCCTCGAAATTCAGGACATTAAAAGGAGGCTTGGTGGGGATAGGGGGGCATGTAGGAGCATGACTCATGAGGTCATTCATTAACTTATACAATTATGGTAGATTAAGTGTGGTTAGAAAAGGGAGATGAGGTTGCGACATCTTGCCCCAAGCTCCCAGGAAAGATTGTTCTTGAGGAACCGTAGGCCATCTAGGGTTCTAGTAAACACCATGGCCCTGTCTAGGATTATAAGGCCCTCCTCTAGGATGACCCATACAAGGTTGGTTGGGAGTCATTCCAGTAGGAATGTTCTGTTGAGGGTTATAGAAATTTCCCCCATCCAGATTGGATCAGAGTTGGGGGTTTCCCAAAGCATGAAACTAACCTCCTCCGGGTGGGAATCTAAAGGATAGAGGTGGATTCATCATGCCAAAAGTATTGTTTGGAATATACACTGAGGTGGTAGGGTTATAGGATGGAACTTGATTCGAGGCTTTCCCGCCAAGTTGGTTGTTCCACCCACAAGAAATAGGGTTGGACCCGGGGTTAAATGCAGGAATGCCTCCCATATTAGGAGTCATTTGATGGATTTGAGATCCACCAAATGAAAAAGGAGCATAGGGAAGTGTACTTCCCCCAAGCCCAATATTATCATTAGGGCCAGTATCTAGGATGGAGTTTGAAAAATGCAAAGTAAAGTTGGGAATACCATAAGAAAAGGGACTAGAAGACATAGGGATGGACTGAACATTGTATCACGGTGAGTGGCCAAGAGACCCAAAAGGGTTAAAGGTGATATCTTAGGAATTCA
The DNA here is from genome assembly GCA_009831015.1 of Picea engelmannii. Lineage (NCBI taxonomy): Eukaryota > Viridiplantae > Streptophyta > Pinopsida > Pinales > Pinaceae > Picea > Picea engelmannii. The sequence continues at coordinate 357,708 of ML779430.1, forward strand.
ATATAGGTCGAACCATAGTAATGATAGGTGCCTCTGGTACTACAACCATTGAGGTTGCAGGAGTCAAATGGGTGCCATTAACTATAGAAGGTATGGGAGTCAAAGGGATCCTATTATTATGAAGACTAGGTTTAGTACTCATCCTTGTATAATCACAAGTCTGAACAGTGGATGTGTGTGTACCACGCCTAATAACTCTATGCCTTTTAGAAGGTAAAGCCTCAAAATACGGTGGTAAGTGTAACACACAATGGGACCGACGGGGAGGCTAGTCCGACTCCACAATGACTCAAGACTCTAAAGATAAAAAATATATCCTATGGAAAACTAGTAATCAAAGAGAACACAAAAAGTCAAATGGCCAATATGCATGCAAATGGGGTAAAGTGGCTGAGTGGCCTCCCTCCCTAAAGAAGGTATGTCTCACCCAAGAGGGGCCTAAGACTCCTTGCTAAAGAGTACTGGTAACAAAATCAGTTATAAGGGCCCTCGTGGGCTTAACAACCAGTCAATCAGATCCCAACAGAGAGGTAATCCTCCATAAAGGTTGTGTGATGTCCGACCCTTATCTGACCCAGGTTACCTGTAGAATAACTCCTGCAAGTAACCTATGAGAATCCTAAGTCAATCAACTAATAAAACATTGTATAATCGATGCAAAGGAAAGAAGTTTTAAGTCAGTTCCACCATATGGTAAGGGTATAAAATCTCGAAACCTTGAAAGAACTACCTCTCATGGAGGTAAAGGCACTAGCAAGATCCTGACATACGAATCGATCCCTAGAAATATTTTTGATGCTAGGAAGGTATCAGGGGGATATCCCTTCAACCAACTTTGTGTGACCTCGTGATTAACTCTAGTGCGAGAAGAGCCTCCTGATATTACCAATTACACAATGGATTTCTCCACTCCCTAACTCAGGCACATATGTTGATTTAATTTCCTTGGAGAAGTTTACTCACAAAATCCTATTCCAAGGCACTAAATCCTAGGCTAGTTTGTGCACCCTAGAAAATAAAATCGTGACTAATCAATTTTAAATTATAGTGTTAATTTTAATGGTCGTGATTACTCAAAAAGGTATGGTAGTGAAACTCATGATGTTATGACTCTGCAAGAGAAGTAAATATGAAAATAATGCAAAGTCTTAAATATAAATTTCAATGAATGATATGCTTCTAATAACAAATGAAATTTCCAATTCCAACTCTGCAATTCTGAAATAAAATGAAATCTTTCACTATATGCACTAATATAATGAAAAACACTCCAAAAGACAAAAATGGCAAGTAATGCAAAATGCCTATTTTTTTGTATTTTTAATATAACAAAACTGAAAATGCATGGACTGAAAAGTAACTTGATATATAACCCTATTGTGTATAAAAAGAGATAAATCAAGTAGGATACCAAGCAACAAAACACCCATCCCAATGTACAAGGACAATAAAAAATGAAAAGATGATGAGAAAGACTCCGCCTAGAAATTCAACCAAAAGAGGGTTTCCTGTCATCCCACAAGCACTCAATAGGCACTACAGAGAGAAAATAAGTCTCAACAAACATCAAATCCCACCCAACAACCACCAAAACCAACAAACAAGAAAGTAAAATTAATGTACGCGACTATTCAGGCAAAAAGAGTGTATATACGCATCTTGCAGTGAGACAACCAATGTATGTACACGACTGTCAAGGAAAAAGGTGTGTATATGATTCAAAACAAGGCCAAGAAAGGGAGAAAGGATGAAAACTTAGACCCAGAGTTAACAGGAACTATCAAGCAATGATACAACAAGAACCAAAATAGAAACAAGAGAAATCTAAGGACAAAATTACTCCAAACCCTAAGAAATAAGATTCAATCCCCAATATGGTCGCCAATTCTATTACGAGGAAAATCTCTCTATGGCTAGGGTAAACCACAACAAATGGAAATGACTACATAAATCAACTCTATCCCAAACATATTCTATATAAACCAATATGCAAGCGACATACGAAAGAGGCCTAACTCATCCAGATGTTCGATGAAGTCCACCGTTGAGCACTTAAACCCAAAGCTATATACCTGCAACCAGTTCTCAACAAACAAGAAAAGAAAGCATATGGTGATTATATAAAAGGTTAGCACATTAGATATCATAATCCATTAATATACATAACAAATACGTCCATGGATAATAACTTGTATATTTTCATGATATCAATTGGACGGGAAAGGAGTATTTCTATTAATAAATTATCAATAGAACTGAAAATATTATAGACTTCCGTGTCGGCATGGTTTGGAACCGAGAAACTAAGTTCCTTCCAACTGGGCCTCCACCACTTCAATACTCCACCAAAGGGAATTTCATAAGAGAGAAACAATGATTTTCTCAATCAATAAGGGAAGAACTTGGGGGCTGGAGACTGTGTTTAGACTTAAAGGACAAAGGGATGCAGACTCAATATGAAGTAAATAATTTCTCCAGAGTAACTTTGCTCTCAAATTTGAATTCTTTCTCCTTTTCCATAACTCATAATTGACCCATTTATAGCCTTCAAAATGGAATTGAAAGGTCGAGTCAAAATGTTTCCAGTACATGGAAGTCCAAGGATCATAGATCTCATTTCATGAAATGGAAAACCGACATTTAATTTTTATTTTGTGTCACAAATCCCGATGTACATGGATTGTAGTGGAGCATTCTGCGTATACACATGTTGTATAGTGTGCAGGATGCGTACAAGTGGAAAAATTTGTATTTTTGTCTCTGGATTTTATCAACAAGGAAGATAAGTCTACATAGGGAAATGGAATAAGGCCCTCTGTGCAAAATTGCATAGGGTGAGGAAAATCTTGCTATAACACTTGTTGTTCCCTTTCCACAAGAGTGTTTACTTTTTCTGCAAGTTTTCTTACTTTTATTAGTTTGTTTACTTTTCTTAGCGTGTTTACTTTCTTGAAATTTACTTTGCTGCAAGCATGTTTATTTTCCTGCAAGCATTCTTTATTTCCTGCACAGTGTGTTTACTTTCCTGCAATTTAATGTTTTCTACCAGTGTGCTTATTTTATTGCAAGAGTGATTTCTTTTATTTTTTATGCAAGTTTTATTTATTTTATGCAAGTTTTATTTATTTCATGCAAGTGTCCTTCCCTTTCGCAAAGTGTGGTTATTTTTCTTTTGAGTGTGTTTTCTTTCATGCACATGTGATTTTGATTTCGTTCCTTCAATCGTATTTAATTTTATGCTTTGATTTCTTTCTTGGAAGTGTGATTTATTTTATGCAAGCGTGGTGTGTTTGGTTTGCGCAAATCTGCTTTAAATATCTGGTTTGTTTTTTTAGGTAGTTGTGATTACAATATTAAAAAAATCTATCATAATAATTTTTTTTGGGTGTTTTAAGAACCCCAGACACTAATCCATGTGTGAGGCAAGATCCATCAACCAACATAATGAATTCGAAGGTGACCATTAGTTTGTATTAACACTCTCAAATCCTAGCAACATATGGGATTTCTTCTTTTCATGAAGAACACATCTTGACGATAGTCAAGAACTTGTCTACCTCTCTAGAAATATTAGAAGAATCAAGGTCCTATGGGCTACAAAATGATTTTCCTTTCCAAACTATGAAGGAAGCTGAAACATTATGGACTACATCCAGTGGAGATCAATCACTAAGACCTGAGATTGAGGAGTTCTCAACATCCATCTCAGTAGATCCTTTATGTACTTCATAAATCAATCATCCTGAAGAGGAGGATTTGCATGGCATGATGAAGGAGAGCATAGAAATTACTGTTGATGAACATCAATATTACATTGAAATTTGGTTTCAAGAAGTCATCATGCCACAATACTATTCTCTTCTTCAACACCTTTTGATGATAAAACAAGTAGGTTGGTTGGTTCTTTGTATCCCTATAATCATTGTGGTAACTTTTTAATATGTGGATATGGGTATGTTTCTTATCTTTCTTCGCACATGGTTACATTGGAAAAGTTCTTACACTTGAATAAAGATTTTCCTTTGTTTTTAGGTAGAGTAGTATAATAAATAAAAGATGCATGTTGTTAGTTTATCTTAAAGTGTAATGCAACCTCATTTTGCATTTTCGTTTTAATAAAAGAACTATGAGATACATGTTCCCGTGACTTGATCTCATTGATCTCATCAGTTTTTGATATTTTAGAGTGTGGTTTTTGACAAATAGTTTTAGAAATTTTTTATAGGTATTCATCTAACAACAAGTGGACAACTCCAAGGAGACAAAAGGAAATTATTTTACTCTGAAAGAAGATATTGCTATATTTGAACATTGTTGTATGCTTAAGAATCAATTGAATAATGAATTTTTATTAAGTTTAGATATTGATTTCTATGAATTAGCCATATTTTTTGCAATATTTCTATCTTCCTTTCTCTTACGACATCTTTAATGGTAGTTTCTCTTAACCTCCACCACTAGAGGTTATAAGGAAGTGACACCTTGTCTTATCAAACCTAGAGGTTACTCATACAGTTTCCCTAAGAACCCTAAGTAGGTGAGTGAGTAAAGTATATTTATGAAAGAGTAGCAAGAAGGTATGATTAGAAGTTATCCATGGAAACATCACTATAACTTAAAAAAAATAAGAAAGTGAGTAGGGCTTGAAGATACCTTTATGTTCTTTTCCAATGGTACCATCCACTACACACTAAATATGCTTGATTATACCATATATTTAGATGGCCTACGTCTACTTAAGTACCTATTACATCAGGAAACTCTATAAGGAATACATAAAGAATAGTCATCCTCTAACAAAAATACCATTCTAGTCTTAAATATAATTTTTTAGAGATGCCTCCCCATCTTCTTGCAAAAAGCAATCTATATATAAAAAATCTTAAAATATGGTGGAACCGTCTCTGTTGTAAAAGGGTGTAAGAGGCTAACCCGTCGGGATACTGAATAGGTCTGCTGGAAGCAGGCACTGGCCTATGGTATGACTAGGTAAACCCATCAGAGTACTCAACATGCTTGCTGGCAGCGGGGCATTCTACCTTGCGAGGGTGATGATATGAAAAACAATAAATAAAATTCCTAAATCTTAAAACTTGTCCTGATGTACGGCATTACTTGTAGAAAAAGTTGAAAAGAAGTATGCATGGTTAAGAAAAGCTCAATGAAATCCATAAATCTTCCATTGGGAACTAGCTTTAAGACTATCCTAAGACTCTCTTGCCTACCTCTTCTTAACTATATGTAGGATGTTATGTCCTACAGGTCGGGCCATATTTTAACTGTCTTGTCAGACTAATGTGTGAAATTTATCTCTACACTTGGAAAGATGTAAATCTTAGCCTATTGGCAGAATTGACTAGTTCCCTATATCTTTGATTGTGAGGTGTCACAATAATTAGGACTGGCGGAGGGGTTTCCTGAGCTGACAAATGATAAATACTTCCCATCTATATTATAATCCATGAGAAGAGGAAGTAGAATCTCTGTTAAAAATGCCATCATATTATTTTTATGATTTTTCGGGTTATTATATTAGCAATTGTTTTTATTAAAATATTAAATTCTATACTACTGACATCACTGTGTTATATTCCTATTGTTTAATGGAAAACTGCTTAACTTGTTCTTTGTGTCAATCACATATCAATGAAAATTTGTTAAATGCTCACTACAGATTTGTGTTACACGCCTATGAACAGAGGAACAAGTTATTTAACAAATTAACAAGTTATTGAACAAAGGAACAAGTTGTTTTATATTGTTACAAGAATGATGACAAGGAAATTAACAATGGATCATCCTATTCACACTTATCTTTTCCATGATTTTGTTCATCATGACTGCCATAAATTTTCCAAGTTAAGTGCTATGGGTGAAGGTCCATTTATGATGGGATAATTTTCACTTACATAGGAGGACTGGATGGAGTGCTATTTGGAGGACCGGATGGAGTGCCATATAGAATATCGGATGAAGTGCCATCTGGAGGACTGGATGAGGTATTGTATACACTATAAATGATCACAATTGCATTTAGGTGTGATTGCTCGAATTGATTACGCCCGTTGCAATTAAATTAGATGAATTAAATGGTGTATTTTTAAAATTTCATTTTCTGATCAAATTAAAATTACAAATGCATTTTATGATCAAATGTCCAAGTCGAAGACTTGGACATTGATCTAATTTCTTACACGATTTGTTTTCCCTCCAAAGTAAAAACCATTCAAATTCAAACTCACCAAGAAAACTCTTGATTCCCTATAGCCTCATATGGTAAGAAAATTAAGAAGCCTACTGATAATTCCCATTGCCTTCAACACCTGTTTGATTCTAAACCTAAGAAGCCACAAGATTCATTTCATCAATATTTTCCTTCAGTTCCTACAAATAAAAGAGGATCCAATCGGTTCAAAGGGAAATATTTTTGAATAAGTATCTGAAGTACAAGTGGAAAACCTAATGTAAAACCTCCAAGAACCTCAGATGTTATCAAATTATGTTTCCATCATGAAATCCCCTATAAAAGACTAAGAGAAGTTTATGAAGAAGAGTTTGAGCGCGATAAATAATTTAAATCTGAATGAATTCTTTCTCACAAAGACACTATTACTCCTTTCTCCTAGATGCCTACACCATATTCAAAAGTTGATATACCTTCTACATCCATCAAGGGATACAAGCCCTCTTCTTTTGAACCATTTGATCATACCCTAGTTATTGATAAATTGCAACAAGAAGATGCTCAGTTACTTCAACAATTGGAAGAGCGAAAAATTATGGATAGGCATCTACATCATGGAAATGTTGTATTGCAAGAAAACATGAATTGTCTTCAGCAATTGGTTGATCAAATGACCACCACCAATCGCAACCTCTGTATGCAATTGAAACGTTGTAAAAGGCGCAAGAAAAAATTCCCAGGACAAGAGGGAGAAGCTTCTAAAGCCAATCCAACCCCTCCTTCACGAGTCTAGTTATGTTGGGTGATTCATTTTTGTTTGTAGAGGGACCTACAAATCCTTAGGCTTGGGGGTAATGTTGGGTTCACTTTTTGACTATTTTGTTTCAAAGGCCAAATACTTTTTGAATGCGAAATTATATATGTTATGCTCTCATTTATCCATTTTGAAGGTATTATCAAAGGTTTATACATGAATTGGCCATAAATCACACAAGGTATGTATAATTATTGTTTTTACAACGATTTTATGATTAATTCATCTCAATTAATTGATTATGAATATATAATGTTCTGGTTTGCTTGCAATAGGTCGTAATTGTGATCTGATCCTCCATCCGAACCTTCATCCGACACTGTTACAGGAATCGAACTTCAATCTTAAGTTTTGTTAGGATGAAGTAGAATCATAAAAATATGGCACATGGGTTTTGTGCTCAATATGCCCAATTAGGTCCCTATAAAGTCGTTTACTAAAATTGTGGATGGATTGAGAGAAGTTTGTGGTCCTCGATCCGACCCTCCAATACTCCATTACTCCATCTGACACTCCATCCAACACTCGAAGCACAGAGGAGTTGGTGATCGACATATCTCGAGGCACCATTATGAAATTTGAGCACATGGGTTTTTATCCCTTGGGATCCTTCTTGCTCGGTGTCCTATCATAATTTGCTTCCAGCCATTGAAGATGCCCAAGATACATGGCCTGTTTACTCACTCTGTTTCAAAAATTTATTGAAGATTCCTCAACATAATTTGATGTTTAATGATGTACTTGATTTTTTTATGCATATATTATTTTGAGAGGATCAGAGGCAGACCTCTCAGCTATGTACAAACTCTATAAATATTGGCTTGTCTATGCCACCAAGACAAGATTTTATACATACAATCATTATCTTCGATCTTCTTTGTAAAAACTCTGTTTTCATGATTAATATCAATGCCATGTTAATTATGTGACTTCGTTTTTCCATTGAAGTAGTTCCACAACTGTTGGAGGGCCCACCAGTAGTCTGGGTATCTTTTTTATATCGTTGTATATTTATATTTTTGCATTTTACTTTCATCACTTATTAATTTCAAATTCTTGTCAAAATTGTGTTACTGTGTATATATTTTTCTAACTTGTAGATTCCTCCCTGGATTGTATGTATATTACATACTACTCATAAGTCATTCACACTTCCTTGTTTATATTCTAACATCTAACATCTGGTTATGAAGGTTGTAATTTATTAATGGGCATGTGTTTATAGATATTTAATTGTGCCATTATATCTTTCTTTCCTTGTTTTATAAACTATAAATCACTTTGAAGATTAGTTATTTAGGTAGTGTCTACTTCTCTAAGTTCAAATTTTCAATTACCACTTGTAGGTTTGCAGAAATTATTAATTTTGTTTCTAGCATCAGTATGATAAGATAGAAGTGAATTTTGAATTATGATTTTCAATAGAATCCTAGTTATAATATTGAGTTATGATTTTCCATGATACCTTAGTTGTAATTTTAAGTTTTGGATTTTCAATGTTATCTCAGTTATGAATTCAAATCATGATTTCTAATTAGTATTAGTTAGGAGTTTGTAGATTTTCTTGAATTATCTTTGAGTTTGTATATTTCTATACGGAGTATTTTCAATGTTATTTTAGTTATGAATTTGAATTAGAATTTCTAATTAGTGCTAGTTATGGCTTTGTGGATTTGCTTGAATTAGTGTTTATTCTCTGCAAGATAGAAATAATTGTAAGTTTTTCTTTAAGAATAAGATTTCACTATAAAGAATTGATTTTAAATATATTTTTCTATATGAGTTCACTGCCCATGAACATGGTTTTTTTTTAAAGAAAGCTAGTTTGCTTTTGTTCAATATTTGTTCACTTAGAATAATGAATTTATCATTCCTAGTTGTAGATTACTCTATAAATTTAAATTAAAGATATTCATTATTTGAGTTTATTGGCATTAGATTAGGATAGTCTAGTCTATATTAGAGATCTAGACCTGCACATACAGTGTTGGCACCTCGAAGCCTATGATCCCAAGGTTGACAATTTAATGTCGAAATAGATAACATATATTTCACTCGACACAAATCCAAGTTTTATTCATTCGACCATAAAAAATATGCAGAGGAATGCCTTATGTAAAGGAACCAAAGATGGACATAAATGGGCTCTGGTAAGCTGGATGAATACCTGCAGTCCAAAGAACATGGGAGGACTAGGACTTTGAGATCCGTCCACACTCAAAAAGGTTTTAAGCATAAAATATGGTGGCATTGGCTAAAGCGATGTTGTTGGGAAATAATACCCTATGGACTAACAAGCTAGGGCTAGGCTTGCATGCAGATGTTGACCTTAAATAAATGACCTTTTAACCTACCACCCAAAACGTTAAACCCCTTTTTCACGATACATGCATGGGAAGGAACTACTAACCTTTTTACTGATGTTTGGTGTAGATCCTTCGTTGCGCTCTTAACTGCTTTCTCATGCAGCTCCTTCCAAAGTTAACCTGCAATCAAGACAAAACACTACGCATGCATGCTACTTTTCTACTTGAGGGTTAGAAATTAAGAATAAATTACACAAACCACATATAACTCATGCATTGGGACGGTAAAAGTATTCTTTTATTATTTTCAAGATGAATCAACTTACAATTTTAAGTCGAGACCGGCCACCGCTCCTTGATCTTGATCCTGGGCTCCTCCTCTTCTTTGTCCTCCAACTGCTTTGTGTTAATTCTCCTTAGGCTTGAGGAAAGGCTAAAGGGTTGGGACAAATGGACTTGGCAAATGAGCAGAGTTTCTTCACTATCTTTTTTCCCTTTTTCAAATAGTACCCCTACCCCTTCTTTTATAGGCTAGAAGGAGCTAGGGTTTTGGACGAACTCTCGGCCATGCATGGCTGGGAGTTTTAGTTAACTGACCCATAGCTTTTTGTCCCGTCGGAAACTTTCCTATTTTTGTGCTTTGTTAGGTAAATGAGGGTTGTAGTAGGCCTGCCAGCGTTCAAACTCGTGCAGTAGTAGGCCTGCCAGTGTTCCATGCCAGCGTTCCAACGCATGCAGTAGTGGGTTAGGGCACGTGTGATTTTACCTGAGAGGATTTTCAAAGAGGTATCTCAGCAGATGATTTGGCAATGAAAGGATATGAGTAGGCCTGATGTCAGGTAAGCATGTATGGTGTAATTTAGGGTTATAACAGATGCCCCCTAATGTGTGAGGTCAAAAGAGCATCTGATGGCCAAAATACATTACCAATTCTTTTACCAATCCGTACTGATATGCTGAATGAGGGAGCCCAAGAATCAAGAATCAGGAGGTGTCGTCTGCAAAATAACAAATGTCTCACCAAGGTGGGCATACCCATGCTCAGGATAAAATAGAACCATGGCTACCAATCAAATACACTGTATATCCATGTCAAATAACTATAAAGAGTAGCTACGAATAATACACAGCAGAGCTACATCTCAAAATCAGAAAGATATACATATAAAGTATCCATCTCCCAGAAGCTGATTCGGCCTGATGACTGTACTTCAGAGCTCGAGCAACAACTTCAAAATATTCTAAACTCAGGTAGGAGTGTAATATGAGTGTATGACTACACTACCCATAGGTCTTCGACGGCTCGTCGGTTATGGACTTGATAATCTTGATGATCGGACTGAAGGCTTCAGTGATTTCAAACAAAGACTTGTTTGGACATTCAGGATGGTCGGGTATGCAGAAAAGAGACATATTGCAGAGGGGTCGACTTAGGCTTAGTGACAAACTTCCCTTGGACAATAGCACGAAAAATGATAAGACTCAAGCATCATATCTGTTAATCATAAGTCTACGACGTAGGAGGCAACACAAACTCTCCATATGTTTGGAAGAGTAACCAAACGGTGGAGGACACAACTCTATATAGCGAGAAAAAGATTCCTAAGGTCGTACTATATCCCATAGTTTGATGATCAAACGGACAGATGTGCTTTATCTAAGGGCAACTCATTATGCTGCCAATAAAGAAAATACTTTTCCCATCCTCTTTTTGGGGTATATTTGATTTTTTTTGTTCTTTTTGATGATTTGTGAAAAAAAAATAAAGGAGTATTACGTTACAACGGAGGAACGAGTTCTGCAAACATACAAGTTCGATGCATAAGGACAAGACTGATGTTCTAGGGAAATGATACTCGGGAAAAATCCTCCAGTGGCCAAAGGTGGTAAGATGCAGAAGCAAACTGTTACAAGGCTGGTGGGTAAGGTATGCAAATGTGGTTGATAGAACACACAATGGTAACGTCCTTCGATGTAAGTTTAACGAGCCCAGAGAAGGGAAGCTCGGTGGTTTTTCATATTTATAGAGTCTGAAAAAACATAAAAGGGAACTTCATTGGGGTACCTTTTTCGTCAATAGTCTAGTCGGTTCAAAAAAAGTATAAACTAACACCGATTAGACGTCAACCATTTTAACGAGTGTGAAAAGGACAAGATCACTCGGATATTTTTTCACTTTTAAGGAGTCTGAAAAAAGGTTAACTATGGACTCCGTCAGGAATATTCTTCTGGACCAGTTTAACGAGTGTGAAAGAATAAGGTCACTCGGTGATCTTTTCAATTTTAGGGAGTCTGAAAAGAGCTTAACTATGGACTCCGGGGGGGTTTCTTTTTCATAACTTTAGTCCCTCAGGCCCGAAAAAGGAATAAAACTATACCTGAGGATACTCTTCTAAAGAATGGGAATTCAATAGAGTATGCCTTTGTTCGTACAGTTGACCGTCCGGATCGAAAAAGGGGTAAACTATCGTCGGACAGACGTGACTTCAAATTTCAGTTTAATGAGCGTGAAAGGTCACAAGATCGCTCGGCAATATTTTCATGTTTAGAGGGTCTGAAAAGGGCTTAAAAGGAGACCCATTTAAGGAACGTTCTTTTGGACCAATTTAACAAGTGTGAAGAAACAAGGTCACTCGGCAATATTTTCATCTTTAAGGAGTCTGAAAAGGGCTTTTAGAAGACTCCACAATGGTTACTTTTCTCAGTTAATTCGGATGAGATCGAAAAGCATAAATGCAGTCTCGCTGGATGTTTCTTTCGAATCTCAAAGTGATCTTGAAAAACAACAAAGTTAGTTCATGATAGACTCTTTGTGAGTCGATGCCTGGGATCTCCTTAGGGGAGCTATATGCTCCGACGAAAACATTGTCTATGATGCCAAGGGTTCTAGAGACATTGATAGGTATAGTTTCAACGATAGTCGCCATATTCCCCCCAACATAAATTTCCTATGTAGCTAAGAGATTAATAGGACATGGTTGATCTCCCGTCATGGTGATAGTGAATTCTCCTACCTCGATTCGTCTTAAATCTGGGAGGAAATATGATCTATGATGAAAATCTTCCCAAGGTTTGTCCAAACTAGTCATTGCTTTGATTATTGCTTCGTCAGAAGGCAAGACTAAGTCTAACGAATCGATGTTGGCGAGAGAACCCTGAGCCCAGATAGGCTCTAGAAGCGAATCTGACTCTTGTGCTGGAGTCGGATCAGGGTTAGCTGAAGCTTGCTGGACTATAGAGTATGCTACTTCAGCGGCCGACAAGGGCATAGACATGCCGGAGTGCTCTGTCTCATCCATCGGGGTTGATGGGGAAGGAAGAATCCATGGATCCTCAAAGTAAGTCGTGCGGAACGACGAAACGTGAAAAATATCAGCCTTGTGGTGATTAGATATAAACTTGACATCGTCATGAGGAGGTGGGTAATCGAAGGTACCCATCAAGGATGGGCACAAACCAACTCCTACGTTAATGAAACCGGCTTGATGATTATCAATCATGGGAACTGTGGATGCCCCCAAAGTTGGGTCAGGTCTAGAGAAGGACAATTGATCGATGGTCACTATTCGACCCTCATGTGGAAACAACAAGACTCATAAAACTGTAGCAACCACAGATTGCATATCATAAGTCCAACTCCATCCTAACAAGATATTATAGTCGGGGGGGGCATTGAATACCTCTACTTTGACACACACGGTCTTCCCTCCTAACTGCAAAGGGAAAGAAGGAACGATGCCATGTGGTCAGAAAGAATGACCATTGAATGCAGTGAGGAGAGTAGTTGATGGAGACAAAGTGGGTTGGCCAATGGCCTTCCAACATGTTAACGACATAACGCATGTCTAAGTGCCCTCGTCGACCACCATACAGAAAATATTTCGTGTAAAAGTTTTCGTGGGATGAGCCACTACTATATGAAATGTGACATGGTAAGGCAGATTAGGTTTTAAGTCAGTTGTATCTAACATGATGGTAGCCAGGTTACAAGGCTTGGTAGAGCCTAAAGTAGTTAACAAGGCTTTCCTCTGAGCAGGGTAGCTTTGGAGGACTTCCAAAGCAGACATGGCACAAGGGGTTTGTGATAAATTCTCCACCACAGAGTAATTCTGGGCAGCCCTTGCATTTGGGTTGTGAAAAGATTTCTTAAATGCACCCTTTGGAATGCGTGTCATTGTTTCTCCCAATGTCTTCTCGATCTGTAGAGGAAGAGATGGGAGTTCGGCTTCTTTTCCCTTCTCAAAAGTGCTTGGTTGACTATAGGCATGTGCTCTAGTTGATATAAATGCATCACCTTTCACCATATATACATTCGTGGGGTTGTTCGAAGATGAAGGGGGTCCTTGACTAACCCCTTCCGTGCTTACAGAGGCTTGAGTTAGATTTTTCCCATGTTGAAAAGGATTAGTCAACACTTCCTGCTACTGCTGTGTGACAAACTTTTGGGCCTCTGCAAGTCGAAGACATAGATGGGTCGATTGGTCTTCCACACACAAGTTGCACGGATACCTCACCTTCCATTTTTCCGTGGTGCCCTCGCCAGCATTATCAGTGGGTTTTTTCTCCCCCTTACCCTTATTTCATTGTTTTTTCTTCCCTTCAGGCTGCTCGGTGGCCTTTGGGTTAGTCGACTGCACGGAGTGTACTTTCGACGTTTGGGTAGGAGGATCAGCCAAAGCAGTAGTCTGGATAGACACTGAGTGTTGTATAGATAACTGTTGCAATTGCTTTGTCAATTGCTCAACGGGATTGGTTTGTGCTGAACCAACAATACCATCGGCATGTGGTCCAACTCTCTGTCTAGTTTTATCCAGTATCGATCGTGGTGCATCCTAAAGGATGTTGTATAATAAACTAGACTGAGAATAGATGAGCTCAAATTGTTGATCCCTCATGATGGCATCTTCTTCGGAGAAAACTCCTGAAGTTGCGATGTATTTGGATAATTGTGGGACTAAATACTTAAGGAACCACTCAAGCAGGAATGTTGGTGGGATTGGTACTTTGATTAGACTCTTTCGACATCTCCACTCTCGGATATGATCAGAGATATGGTCAGTTGTCGTCTATTCGAAATTGGCAAGCAGCTTTGTGCCAGCGTCGTATCTCACAGGTAATTGGAAATGGTTAAGGAAGGCCATCGCCAATTCGCCAAAATAAGAGTATCTTGAGCGATCAAGCTCTATGTACCATTTCACGACACTCCCGATAAGAGTGCGTTGAAACGATCGCAACTGGATGGAGTCATATTTCAATGAGTTAGATGAACACCAAAGATGGAAATTAGTCATGTGATCACCTGGATCTTCATTAGGCTTGGCCTCAAACTTTGGAATGTTCGAAGGAAACTTCATTGGCATAGGAGGCCAACGTGGATCGTGACAAATAGGATCATTTAACAACCTTGTCAAATCTGGCAAGTGTAACGTCGCCAGGAATGGTAGTTTGAGTTGTTGTTGATAGCCTGGGAAAAAGGGTCTTGGAGTTTGACTAGCACCAGGTTGCCAGGAAAAGTTTGGCTGTTGGCTCGGGTTCTAGTAGAAACCATGGCCCTAACTAGCATAAGGATTTTGTATCTGTGGAGACATCATTGACTAATTACCCATAAAGGACATAGGATGTTGGGCATTCATCGTGTGTGACAGAATTTGGGAAGGATTACCCCATGCCGGTCCGGCTGGGAGAGGCATAGAATTCTGTTCGGGGTTCCATTGACTGTGGAAGGAATTACCCCAGAACGACATTCCAGAGGAGGGAACGGATCCTTGACCTGAGTTCCAAAGTCCTACTATATGTGCCCCCGGTGTAGGAATAATACCTTGCGCCGGAGTAGACTGTCCAAAAATGGGAGTGCCCCCAGATGGGAAAGCAGTGGAGGCGAAAGTGTTGTTACGAAATTTCCCGTTCCAAAAAAATGAAGACAAACCTACTGGCATAGTGTGCGTAGGTGTTCCTTGACTCTCGGCTCCGATTGAACTCGTGTGTGCTGGCTGCCCGACGGACTGCTGATGCAGACCACCAAGCGAAGGGGACGAAGGAGAGATATCACCTCCAGCGTAAGGAAAGGTGTTAAAAGGGACAGGAATTCCCCCAAGTTGACCTTGTAGAGGAGCAGTAGAGCTCCCTGCCCCCAGACCCAAAGTCTGTAAAGTGGAGTGAGTGAGTGTAGGACTTGTGCCTGAACTAGGCATACCATATGAGAATGGAGAGCCTATCGCACTAGGTGTGAAGGGATTTGTGGCCACCGGAATTGATGGGGTCGGTCCACTGTGCGACATAGTTGCGGCCGAGACCATGGTGGCCCAGGCTGACGATGACAAGTTAGGAGATGCTTCTCCTGTGGTAGAAATGGTGGTGGGAATGGAAGAATTCCCAGAGGAAGTAACAACGCTTGTTTCCATAGCTATATGAGGTACTGATAGGCATTCGTAAAACTGGATTGGTACACTGACCGATGGCCAAGTATCAGTGGTTGGGGTTTCAACTGAACCAAGATTGGTGGTTGATTCCTCCGGGAGTTGTTCGGGCGCAATGGTTTGTAACCCGGTTGCTTCGAAAGACCCTTGTTTGTCTAGCTTCTGCCTCAATGGTGGTGGGGGTGGCTCCAGTATAACCAGTGATAGGCCCAGAAGCCTTCATGAACGGCGGAGCTCTGGATCCTCCACTGTGTGAGAAGATCCACGACACGCTAAGGTATTCTACATGATCAAACAGTAACAAACATTAAAAAAGAAGCCCCTAAGAGATAAGACAAGCAATCACTAACTATTTTGAAGAATAGTTACAACAACCAACACTAGAGAAACTTACCGGTGCAAGTGCAACTCAAAAACGGAAGCACCCTCCAGGTATAATATATAAAGCGTAGCCCGATGTCTGTCCTAGGTACCACGGTATACCCCCGCAGTCACCCGTGTATGTCCCTAAAAAGATTGGCAACTAGTTTGCTAGCACGCGAACAGTCACCAGGAGGGTACAGTCGATAGTCGGGTAGACCATAATGAGCAGGGTATCAAGCTCGAAACCTGTCAAGGGTATCGAGAGAAAATGGTCCGAAAGACAATTGAGGACCTCGAACGGATTCGAGACCCACAAAGCCCCATGGAAAATGCAAACGACGGAATCCCAAAACAAATCCTTGATATGTGTTCTCCACTACGCTCGGTCCGTCTTTGGAGGGGTTATCTCCGCTACCTTTCCTTACGCGACCTCATTTTTAGCCCCTGTGTTAGAGGGGGGTCCTGGATAACTTCCACGAAACTGGACTTCTACACTCCCTATCACAAAATCCAATGTTTGTTTTTGAGTGGCCTTGGAGATTTTCCTCTCCAACCTACTCCAAGGCCCTAGTCCTGAGCTAGTGTATGAACCCTACAAACAAAAAGTCTAATAGATTTTAAATTAGCATTTCTTTTATGGGCTTTTTTACGTCACAAGGTATGAATGTGAAACTGATGGTGTGTAAAGACTCAAAGAAAAAACGAATGAAAAAATGCTGGAAACAAAATGCTTTTACTAAATGCAAAAATCAACAACTTTTCACACAAGAAAGACTTCTTTTCTTTTCAATTTTTCTAATATTTCATGCAGCAAACATAAAGGAATTTCACTCGACTACGAGCTACTTATACTCTAAATGAAATGCAAAAACTTATGAACAAAAGACTTCTTCCTAGCTATTGATGCAGAAACACAATCTTCAAACAAAGAAGAAAATGAAAAAGAAATATATATATTTTTTTATTTGAGTGCTAAATGAAGCAACAAAGGGAAAATGCCGACAAGCACAAAACCAAGAAAACAAAAAAAAAATATGGCTTAAAGCGCAGATCGCAAGGAATCAAAGTAAAGATAAACAATGGTAATCAAGAAAGCACAGACTCCTACGCTTGTCTAAAAACCATAAAACAAAATTTTTCTTTTTTATCTTTTCTATCAACTATCAACTAAGAAAAAACAGGCTAAGGGTAAGAGGCCCTAACCTACTAACTGTGAAACCCTAGAATCAAACCCCTGAGAGGAACACTTCTCACCACAGGAAGGGATGACTGCCCCACTTTGACTGAAAAGCAACCTGTCAAGCCCACTACTGTCACTGAAACAACACGCGTGTAAACACATGCTGACCTACAACAACGCACGGGTACCTGCGGGATGCACTTGCACAAGCTGCATGTATGTATAAACTCTAAGACAAAAATAAACACAGGAAGCCCAGACCTGAAAAAGGCCTCTGGTATTGATAACCAGGGTCTCCTGAAGGCTTGGATGCTTCTTCTTAACAAAAAGAAAAATAACTGCAAGAAATAAAAAAATCCAATCAAGCAAACTGAGACAAGACTATGAACCAACAAGACTCAGACATGATCCAGAAATCCCTCTAAGAATGTATAATTTTGACAGGGAAAAGGAGGACCACCTCTCAAGCTCTCCAACTCCTACATGCTACTGAAACCTCTATAGCAGGTGTTCAAACACGGGCTGTAGAAGGTTAGGGCACGGGTTACACACGCGTAGGCCTTCTGCAGGCTGCATGTACCTCTGTGTGTCCGAATAATTAACGTCAAGCAACAGTCAAGGAAAAAACTAGTATGAAGAACCAGGTTCCCTGCTAGTTCTGACCTAACAAAAAACAGACAAACAAAGAAACATAAAATCCGATCCTTTAAACTACCCAAGAACCTCAACTAAATCCGGAAACCCTAAGAGTATCTTCCCCAGTGGAGTCGCCAATTTTGTTGTTGGGAAATAATACCCTACAGACTAACAAGCTAGGGCTAGGCTTGCATGCAGATGTTGACCTTAAAGAAATGACCTTTTAACCTACCACCCAAAACTTTAAACCCCTTTTTCACGATACATGCATTGGAAGGAAATACTAACCTTTTTACTGATGTTTGGTGTAGATCCTCCGTTGCACTCTTAACTGCTTGCTTGTGCGGCTCCTTCCAAAGTTAACCTACAATCAAGACAAAACACTACGCATGCATGCTACTTTTCTACTTGAGGGTTAGAAATTAAGAATAAATTACACAAACCACATATAACTCATGCATTGGGATGGGAAAAGTATTCTTTTATTATTTTCAAGATGAATCAACTTACAACTTGAAGTCGAGACCAGCCACCACTCCTTGATCCTGATCTTGGGCTCCTCCTATTCTTTTTCCTCCAACTGATTTGCGTTAATTCTCCTTAGGCTTGAGGAAAGGCTAAAGGGTTGGGAAAAATGGACTTGGAAAATGGGCAGAGTTTCTTCGCTATCTTTTTTCCCTGTTTCAAATAGTACCCCTACCCCTTCTTTTATAGGCTAGAAGGAGCTAGGGTTTTGGACGAACTCTCGGCCATGCATGGCTGGGATTTTTAGTTAACTGACCCATAGCTTTTTGTCCCGTCAGAAACTTTCCTGTTTTTGTGCTTTGTTAGGTAAATGCGGGCTTTAGTAGGCCTGCTAGCGTTCAGACTCGTGCAGTAGTAGGCCTGCCAGTGTTCCAACACGTGCAGTAGTGGGTTAGGGCGCATGTGATTTTACCTGAGAGTATTTTCAAAGAGGTATCTCAGCAGATGATTTGGCAATGAAAGGATATGAGTAGGCTTGATGCTAGGTAAGCATGTATGGTGCAATTTAGGGTTATAACAAGCGACCCACAAACCTTTGGGCACACTTATGGAGGAAGAAATACACTCCCACCACTTTGGAGGATAATCTGATCATATGGAATGATCACACTCTAGAATCTCTTATTTGGAATGAATCCAAGCAAAACAATGGAATGATAGTGGATCATGCATTTTGGGATATATAGGATGGTAAATCCACCTCCTTTTCGAATGATTCCTTGAAAACTATGTCCACTCTAGATCGGTATCCCATAGTTTTTTACTTTAAAATCCACATGGAAATTGAAGGGATTTCTATGGTGCAAATTACTAGAATCAAAACAACTCAGGGGACACCTAGCGCAGCTGGAAATCCACTCACAATGAACTTAATATTACCCCTCAAATGAACATTCATCCTTGGTTAGAAAAAGTCAATTCTAGAAAGATTCCAATCCACCAAGGGAAGGACATCCTCCATTGAGGCTGTTATCACATGGAATTGATTGGGTCAAAAATTCTTTAGGTTTTTTATTTTGGTCATTAGTGTTGTTTAAATTTTTTATTTTTTCCTTTTCCTTATAGTCATTTTGGGTTTTAGCACAAGTAAAATTATTTTTGATGTTGACCTATTATCCTTGGGTTATAACTTCATCTTTATGATTAGTTGAACAAGCCATTACATTTAGTATCCTTTATGCCTCCACCACCACCCTGACATGTCACCTCTTCCACGATGTACTAAGACCCCTCCACTTTTTCCATTTACCCATTAGAAAGTCAAATCATATTCATTTTGTACACTTCCATCTTATCAGACAATTCATAGCGCATCCCAGGTACATTATTATTTCATCACCATGATTGGACTCATGAGTCTTGTCACCCAATCTCCTTGTTTTCAGCACTAATGTTTTTAAAACAATAGCCTGGGATTTCGTCATTAAATTTTTTAATGGTTTTCCAAGATTTCAAATTACTTCTAGCTCTATGCTGCAAACACTAGTGTTTTTAGACAGCCACTACATAAATTGTTGCGAACTAACTGGAGAAAGTGAGTTGGAGGTCAAACCATCTGCAAATGAATTCATTCAGGCTCAAGCATATCAGTTTTCAAGTCACAACCTCCAGGTACTCCATGAGTATTTTTAGCTTTGTTGAAGGAAAGTAAAGGATGTGTTTATCATTTCTTCTCTTATGTGTTGTGAACTGGTGATCCACATTGCCAACTTTCCTACTTACCCTGTTATCATGATTTCATCCAATTACATGTTCTCTGAACCTATTTTTACCAAGCCTTAAACAAACCTTGGTTTCAGGTCACCTTTCCTATCCCATATTTGGCATTTTCTGCTTATGATACATCTGCCACAAATCCCCTATTGTGGCGATGCAAAATCTATGCAGTGGCCTAGCACTGTTAATAACCTACCGTAGAACCTTTTACCAACTTGTTTTCATCAAGATCTCCATTCTAAATTCAATTCTATCTATCTATAAATTAAAAAAAAAAAAAGACTTTTCCTGGTAAAGTTATGATGAATTCTGTAAAGATGATGGTGAAGTATTGAACAAAACCTTTTTTACAACAAGTTGTCCCCTTGTATATTATTTTTCCTTTGTATTCTTCTTTCATATCCTTGACTATCAGTTGTCCTTTCATAATACTGGAGGTCAAATAGGCTAAATATCACTAAATATTTAGACATAACCAGCCTTTATGAAAGATTATCCATCAAAACCCTAAGTCCTCTGGTTTTTTTTTTTTCCTCTTGCATCATTCAAATTGGTGGTTAAATATTATTCTATGACATCAATGGATACTCTACAATAGAAGAAGTCTTACAAGGGAGGGGGCATTGTAAGGACTAAACCCTATGATATGCAGTTGTTTTCTACTAAACCTCTGATTAGGGAAGTCTTCCAAAGAGTGGGATGTTTTAATTTCTCCCAAAACATGCAGAGGGGGCACCCTGAGGTGGCTAGAGAATTTTCTTTAAATTTTGATGGAACCAAAACTAAATTTGGGACACTTGAACTTGAGGTATCTAAATAAACCATAGAAACAACTAATGAAATACCAAATAATAGTGAAAGGTGGTTCAAGGCCATGAACCTAAATGCATCCTTCTCCAAATAATTCCTTAAATTGGAATGTCAGGGAGAAAATCTATCAAAATGAGTTCCCAGGAGACACATGATTGAAGGTTTTGATAAAATGTTAAGGGTAATCAAAATATATTTCACTTGGGAGGGAATATTCAACATTATTTATCAATACCACATAATACTTATGTTGCACTTCATAGGAAAATATCGCATGAATATTCCTTTCTATTTATTTAGAAGCATTGGAAAAATGGCTAACAGAGTCCAGGATAAGTCAAAGGAAGTTGACACAAGTGTTTTTCACTCAGGGATGATCACAATTAATTTGATGGAGGAGTTAAGGAAGAAAATCATTGACTGGGATCATTTCATTTCCTCTGCACACTTTCAATTGAATGTTTCTCCTACCCCAGAATCCAAGGTGCAAATATCTCTTCGGGATGATAACATTTTACACACAGAGACAAGTAAGAAGAGGAAGAGAAAAGGCATTGTTAAAAATGATGAAGCAACTAAGGAAAAAGAAGGAGAAGGGGGATCTCATTATTCTCCAAAAAGGGAGGTTTCACCTAAACCATCTTGAGAGTCAGTAGATACTCCGTCAACTAGAGCCATAGGAACAAAATGAAGGATATTACTTTTTCCCTCACTCTCTGTTGCAGTTGAAACTAGAGTTAGGAGACCTTTCACCAGGTCATCAACAAATAAAAAAAAGTATTGGAAAATAATAGATAGTGGAAGATTCTATCCAGAGAAAAGGTAAAGGAAAAGTTGTAGCTATTGAAAATCACATTGAGGTTATAGACATAACCACTCCTCGAGAAAACCCTTCCTTCAAAAGGCTGGACACATAACTTAAAGAGGCTAGAAATGAAATTGCTATTTTGAAAGGAGAAGGGTTGGTTGAAAGGAAAACGTTGAGTGACCTTATGAATATGTAGCTGGAAACTATTGATAAATCCATGTTTGTAGAAAAATAAATTATTCCTCTCCATAGGAAACTTAAGAATTTATACAGAAAAAATAAGGATTTACAATCTCAGATCATAAGATATAAATTGGAGCTGCAACCTTTTAAGGAAGAACTAGCCAAGAGAAATTTGAATGTGTTGGCCCAAGCTGCCACAAGGAGGAGTTCCAGGGTCATAAATTAATGGATGAAATAACTTAAGCAATCTCATTTTTGGAAATGCTTGTTCCTTTCATTTTTGAATATTTTGAAGAAGTATGATGCCTATGACTGAGTTTTTCACTCATAGACCAAATTATGAAATTTCTGCAGGCATACCAAACTCTAAAGAAGGTTTTTTGGGTGTTTTGTGGATTTAATAGAATAATTTGGAAGCCACATGAAATTTTGCAATGTCTGGTGCTGGAAACTAGTTTATACAATCAAGCATTGTGAACTTCATTGCAAACTAGCTGATATAGTTGGCGCTGCAGGATATGCTGTGAACTTTTATTTTGATAGTTTCAAGAAGATCAACGATTTCCAGATGGATAGGGAATCATGGTACAAGTGTTTGGAGGTTATTTTAAATATGAAAGGATACCTGGAAAGAAGAGGAATGCACTCAATGGAAACCTCATCATGCAATATTAAGGTGTTAGGATAGTTGCCAGCATTAGCCTTATTTGTAGTAGTTTGTTGTTTTCAGTTTGTACAGATGTAATTACTTCAGTTTTGGATGGGATAATCTTATGTTAGAGGATGGAATTCACATTGTAATGCTATTATTCCCTATCTAGGATATAAAATAGGCATTATAAGTCATTGTAGAGGTTGGAATGGTTGATGTAAAAAATTCTTTTTTGGTGATATTTATGTAATAGAGCCTTCTTTGGTTTGATGTATCAGACTTGTTGAACTTTTGTCTAATGAAAGTCACTTTCTCTATTTCCATATTGTTTCTCTCTCACTATGAAATTTACTGTCATTGAATGCTTCAAATGATGTTTTATAGATGTATTGCAATGAAGGTTTGATTGTGGTGTTGTTATAAATTTTCTTAGAGTTTTTTTCTTGGATTTGAGAAGTTCTTGTATATAAATATTTCCCTTCCTTTGTCTATTGGTAAATCCTGATTCTAGTGGTAGAATTACTTCACTCTTAAAACTAAAGTCTTCCTTCTATCCACATTAATCCTTAAAACCTTGATCTAAGTTATACAAGACCTCTTTTGTTGATGCATTTTATCTATAATTTCTTATGTTTTTAACATTGTTGGACTGCATTTTATCCATTTGACACTAGATTTTAAGACTTACCTCATAAACCTATTGATGGGTACTGAAATTTCACTTTAGCAATCAAATTGTACCTTTCGGTGCTAACAGGGGCCACTCCATGAGTGGGTCCTTCAATCTCAAACAAGCCTACTTTCTCAGTGTAGGACACAACTCCCTTCCAAAAGATCTAGTCTGGAAAACAATCTGGGGATCCAACCTATGGCCAAAAATCAACACCTTTATCTGATTGGTCACCCATCAAAGCATCCTCACTTGGGATAATCTAACAAAAAGAGAAATTATAGGACCTTCCTTGTGTCCTCTCTGCTGCAATGAAGGGGAAACTAAAAATCACCTCCTCAACCTATGTTACTTTAACTTGCATATTTGGGATCAGTGCGCTATCATAATGAGAGCATAAGACAAAGACCGTACCAGCCTCAGGGACACCATTGAGGGATGGAGAGACTCAATCTTCCACTCTCCCATCCTTAATTGTGTGCGGAAGGTTCTTCCTGGTTTCATTCTATGACATCTTTGGAAAGAGAGAAATCGTTGTATCTTTCATTCCAATCTCCTTGGATGGAAATAAATATGGACCAAAATTCATCTTAACATCAAGGAAATAATCAATATACACCCTTGGACTAATTTTAACATGATCTACCCCCCCAAGAGAATATCATCCTCAATGCTTGGAAGCTTTGGATCATCACTTCTCCCCCCAAGATCACTACTATACCTACCTACCATGGAATTCCTACCTAGTGCTAGCCTCCATAAGAAGGATTCTTCAAAATCAACTTTGATGGTGCATCAAAAGGAAATCCGGGCCCAATAGGATTTGGATATACCATTCAGAACAACAAAGGATATATCCTTCTTATGTTTGGTTGGAACATGGGGCATAACACCAATAACACGACGAAACTATGGGGCCTATTCAAAGGCCTCCAAGCAGCGTTGGATTAAGGTTTCAAGATTCTTTATGGGGAAGGGGATTCACAAATCATTATAAACCTTCTATCTCACCTCCTCAACGGAGCAGATCTAGAATGGGTCTCCCTTAGATAGAGACTCACCAACAGTCTGGCTAAGATCAAAACCATGCTCCAACCACATCTGGTGATCATTCCCTCCAATGTTCAACGAAAAGTGAATCAAGTGATGGACAAACTGGTGAATTTCTGGTCAACATTATGGGATGAGACTCACTAGTACATTTGGGTCAAATTTCGATGACGCATTTGAAGGAATTGCCACTTTATATTGTTGGGAGAATGAAAAACAACAAACCCCCTCAAACATTGTTTCACATGACGTCGCTTTTATGAAGCCATAGATATCGTCTTTGTTGCGATGTTTCATGTGGACACATGTTGTCTCATATTTGAATGTCCAAACCCCATATATTCGTCGCTATAGCGACGCTAGATAAATTGGAATTATGACGTCCCATTTCGTCGGTCTCCACTACATCGACACCATGGAAGAGAATCTTGGAGCATCGTAATACCAACGCTAGTTAACGTCGCTATTTTGACATCTATGCAATCTTACTTGTGACATGAAATCCATGGGATTTCTGACATGTATGCAATATCACTTGCGATGTGAACTTCATTGGAGCTATTGGAACACGTATAATTTTGAGCTTTTGAATTTTTTCTGCCCTCTTAAATTCAAAACCTCCGAACCCCGAACCGTTGAATTGTTAATGACATTTATTATTGGCTAAATATTAATGATTTGAATAGTTATTCTGATTTTCCACGTGATACATTCCATCAGACTTTTTAATAATATCTCTGAAAACAGATCTATACAAAGACCGATAGATGTTATAAATCTCTTCGATTTTGAAATTCATTTTACCATTTACAATTAACAGTTTTTCCTTCAGTAAATATATTATAGACTTTGCTTGTTACAGGAAGGCTAATCTTATTTCCTTAAGAATTAAGGTGCCATAAAAAATTGCAAGGAAGCTTGATAGACCATATTTCATAATCTAGTAGAATGCTAAACCAATTTGGAAGCTTGATAAACTAAGAAAGGTACCAAATATGGTAGGGAAGGGATAAATAGACAGAAACGGGAGAAATAATGTTTATGGCACAAACCCCCGAAGTGTTAAGTCTTTGAAGTGAGAGATCTAGCACCATGTGTTCTTTTGATTTAGACAGATGAGATTTACTTCAGGACTCTGGGCTTCTGGTGTTCCGATATGGACAACAAAAAAAACCCTCGAAGTGATAAGTCCCCGAAGTGAGATATCCAGTGTCGCATGTCCTTTGAATTTGGATGACTGAGATTTACTTTGGGACTTCGGGATTTCGACATTCCAAGATGCAAAATAGTACAAACCCCCAAAGTGATAAGTCTCTGAAGTAAGAGATCTAGTGTCATGTTTCCTTTTTATTTGGATGACTAATATTTACTTTGTAACTTTGAGCTTCAGTTGTTTCGAGATGCATAACATCGCAAACCTTTCATTGTGTCAGGCCTGCCGAGCAATGTCCACTTCGATCAATGGTCCAAATTAAATCCAGGCTTTGGGCCTTTGGGAGTTCTCACATCATGCATCTTTCTTTCATCTGAAGTGAGATATCCGATGCCACACACCTACTTTGATCAACAGTCCAAATGAACTCTGGGACTCTGAGCCTTCAAGAGTTCTTTACTTAGCACTTCTTGCTTCC
Source organism: Picea engelmannii (assembly GCA_009831015.1). Lineage (NCBI taxonomy): Eukaryota > Viridiplantae > Streptophyta > Pinopsida > Pinales > Pinaceae > Picea > Picea engelmannii. Next base: position 383,652 of record ML779430.1, read on the forward strand.
TCCCAAAGTATGAGATCATTGAATACACAGATCGTCTAACATGTGAACCTTGCTTGGATCGACGGGAAGGAATTGCATAAATTTCTCTCTGTCTTCTCTACATTTTACCAAAATCTGTGACCTCGGCTTAACCTTTGGGTGCTTATCTCACTTTTCAATATCGGTGGTTGTGTTTTAATGGATCGTGGATATCAATGATCGAGAATGATTGTGGGGGGGGAATTTTTGGGGGTTTAATTTCAAAGGGTGGTCCCGCACTTTAAACCATCATTTTCTCTTGGGGGTATGTGGCATTACTAGGTGCATTGTGGGGTTAAAGATAGGTTACCTAAAAACCACTTCCTCTCTCCCCTACAAAATAGAAAAGTATAAAAATACTCAACACTTGTCCTCCACCCACTCTACCTTTCACCCTCCATATTGTCACACCCACTACACGTTACTTACCCCATCTATACCTACCACCTACACCCTTGCATCCACTCATCCCACCTCCATATTGGACACTTTTCTCCATGTCATTCAATTCATGAATGATTACTCTTCCCCATAATTGTTATCTATCCCATAATGAGCTAGCATTGAGCTACCTGTCCAATTACCACCCCCATATCTTCAACTAAATTCTTTATCCTAGTAAATACATTCGAAGGGACAGATGGGAATGAAATAAGATGGTGAAGACAATAAGCCAATGATTGTGGTGGCCTTAGTAAACATGTGTATCCAGTTCAAAGAACAAAGGAATATGAGTGCATCTATGAGCAAATCAAGAGACAAATGAAGTGCCAACACATCAAATAAGAACTAAACAATATCTACATGTTGTTATTTCATTCAGATGGTATCCTATTGTAGGATGTCCAACAGTTTTCAGTTGAGACAATTTGTGTATAAATAGATATATTTCAGATCTATTCCATACTTCTTCTTGTCGAATGTAAAAGAGAAACTCTTTTGAGTATTAATACAAGTGCAAACAAAGATTCTAAGTATCATTCAATTTGAGTTATGTGTTTCCTCTATGTTTCCATTTCTCTGAATTTCTTTCTGTAATTCTTGAAGAGTGATTGATTCCAATTTAGTACTACATCTATTGTGATCATAATATATCAACAGTTCATTTAGAAAAATCTTTTCCTTTGTTATTACTGTGAGTAAAATAATACCTGTGATCTGTGTGAACTACTGCATCTTTATCTCCTTTTCAAGGGTGCATATTCTACTTTTCTTCTACTGCAAACAAGGTGAGACTTATCTGTAATTGATACCTGACTTTGTTTTTACATTTTTTTAAATATTTTATACATCATTTGACATTATAATTGCGAATCCGATAACGAGATACAACCTTTTTACTGTCTTATCATTAATTTCTCTTAAATATCATTTCTCAGAAAACTGAAAGTAGAAAAAGAACTCATAAAAAAAATTCATTTAAAACCTTTGATGGATGACATTATGCTTTGAGCCTTAGAATCCATCTCAGGAACAACATCCTTTTGGCACCATTGTCAGGGACGAAGAAACGAAATCATTTTCCCTGGGAGAACGACAAAGTTAAATTTTGGTCTTTGATGGTGAAAATAGATTGAATATGTGAAAAGGTTCATTTTTCACCTAGTGACTCCATTGAGGCAAAGTTGGCCCTCAGTCGAAATAATACCAAGAAAAACCCAGATGAAAAGCATACTACGCCGATTTCGGATCTTGAAAAACTGTTGAAACCGAAGGGATATCTCATAAAAACTGTTGCATCAGTAGGTAAGGTCTATCAACCAAGAATTACGCAAGTTAATGTTAATATTAACATTGAAGAACTAAGACTTAAATAAAATTTTAAACAAGTTCATTCTGCAAAAGCATCAACAAGAAAATCTGAAGTTAAACTAGAAACTCCATAAGTAATTATTCCAGAAATAAAATTTGAGATTAACCAGACCACCCCTATTTCATTAATAGATATTTTTACTAGTCAAAATAAAGAATCCATTTCAATCCATACTATCATTAGTACACATCCGATTCTTTATCTTCCCAAAGTAGTCAAAAGTTTAGTAGATCAATCTCTTGAAGTTTTTGATAATATCTTGTTTAGCCCTCAATTTCCGTCTCCTATATTTTCAATGGTCGATGTTGGAGGTGTTGGTGTTGGAGGTGTCGAGGCTAGTGGAAAAGATCAACCCCCTAGTATATTTGACAAGGTTGCTGCTAGATATGATCCCTTAGTTCTTCCTGTCGTCCTGCATGATTTACCTAAAAATTACATGAAGAGACTCCCTAAATTCATGGGAGAAGAGGATCTAACAACAACATAACATATAGCCTTTTTCGATCAATTTGTTGATATCCTTGGTGTTGCGCACGAGGATGTTTACACGATACTATTGGTACAAACTTTTTAAGGAAAGGTAAGAACTTGGTTCAGAGGACTTCTAGTAGGTACTACATCATCATATAATAATACGGAAAATTCCTTCATAAGGAAATGTGGTGAGAAAAAATACCATCTGTATTACTTAACCGAATTCAAAGATTTGAGAAAGAAAACTCTTGAATCAATCCTAGAATTTGTCCAAAGATTTAATAAGCTTTATGACAAAATCCCAGTAGAAGTTAAACCTTCTCAACCAGCTGCGAAATTCACTTTTGTAAGGGATTTTGAGTCTGATTTCACTCTACTTATGAGAGAAAGAATATCCACTAATTTATCATGGATGCAAGATGATGTTATAGATATTGAGTCAAATATGATGGCATCTAGGAAATTGAAAACTAAATTTGAGATAGGAACAAGGGAACTCAAGCGTTTTAAAGAACATGCAGGTCCCTCTGGACTTGGAAAATCTCCAAAGGAAATAATGGTTGAGATGACAAAAAATATTAAAGATATATCGAACAAAATTTCTAGGATGGAAATGGAACAAGCCAAACCTGATCCATATGTTAGAAATCAATTTAGGAGAAATCCTAACCCTTAGATACAACAAAGGCAAATAAAAAATGAGGATCAAAAGATTCAAGCTCCTTTTAAAACTGATAATTTCATACTGAGGGATGAGGTGGAATATTATGATGAATTAAATGAATACCTAAACAACCTCAGTGATGATGATCTTGAGCCTCACCTAACAAAAAATGATTATGATAAATCCTTGGATCTGGAATCTTTGTTTAATGATGATAAAATATCAAAAATTTGGGTGTCTTTGTGGCTTACCTGCATATCATGAATGAAACAATATACATAGTAAAAATAGATATATCGCATCTTCATACATGGAGAATGATGATCAGGAATGATGATTTTATATTAGGCTAGCACGTACAACCTGATCATTTGAATTAATTGTCATCACTGCCAAAACATGATCTGATATAGATCATAATCAGATATGTATATTTTCTAACAATAATTTTGGATGTTTGAACATGATCTAGGAATATGGCGCATTCACAACCATATATACTCCTAACGCTACGTGAATAGTGTTATTCTTGTTGTGCCCTTTCCACTTTGACAATTTTGAAATTTGAAATGAGGGGAAAAGGACATATGATGTGATGAAAAGAATTTACCATGTCATATCCTAAATTGTAATTACTTCAAAACATTTAAAAAGTGAAGAAAAAGAATGAAAGCATACTTTCAAGCCAAGAAAAGGAAAAAACAAAGTTTAATGAAAATAATGAAAAAGGGGGTAGAACAAGGATTAAGGAAATCCAACAGTCAAAAACAAAGTTAAGAAATAACATTCCCCACCGATAACAATAAAATCGAAGAGTGTATGACATATATGAGGAATCTATAGTCAATGACATATCCATGAGTGTGCTGGGAATTTATGCAGCGGTGGAGAATTGCCAAGTAGACCACCAAGCCTCTGCGGTGGAACTAGAAGGTATTATCACTAAACAATTAATCTTTTTTTTAATTGACCTAGGATATAATCTTAGTTATATTTCACCTGAAGTGGTGGAAACATGTTCATTATAGATGAAGGATCATACCAAGGCATGGTTAGTCCATTCGTCCACTGGAACAAAGAGGAAAGTGACGAAGGTAGTTGAATCTTGTCCAATTAGGATGAGTGAATTTCAGGCCCAAGTGGTTCTGAGAATCCTACCCCTTGGTTCATACTACATGTTGTTGGGCATGGATTGTTTTTCCTCCCATAAAGAAAAATTAATTTTTTATGAGAATATATCAGAGTCTAAAAATGAGAGGGGCAACACCAGAATCTTGCAAGGCATTCAAGATCTAGTGTATGTGAGGAAAATAACAATGTTGCAGTTTAAGAAATTTAGTAGAAAAGGGTGTCCCTTGTATGCTACATAAATTTTAAACTCAGCAGAAGGAAAGGAGATGAGGGAGGAAGAAAACCCAGTGTTGTTGAAGTATAGAGATGTATTTCTTGAGGAGGTGCCTAGATTACATCCTAAAAAGACCTATATTTTTCAATTGATCTTATGCTTCGAGCAGTGCCAACATCGAAAGTTCCTTACAACATGAGCACACTAGAGTTGGTAGGACCAAAAATTTAGTTGAAATAAATAATGGGTAAGGGATACATCAAGTCAAATGTATCTCCATGTGGAGCACCAAATCTATTTGTAAAGAAGAAATATGGTACTCTGAGACAATGCATCAATTACAGGCAGTTGAACAAGATGACCATAAAAAAACAATACCCTCTACCTAGAATAGATGATCTCGTTGATCATCTTAAAGGGGATACAATATTTTTAAATATAGACTTGATCAAGTTATCATCAAGTCAGGATTAAATATGAGGAAATCTACAAGACAACCTTCAGGACAAGATATGGGCACTATGAGTTTGTTGTGGTGGCATCCAGGCTTACAAAATCCCCAGCTACATTCATGTGTTTAATGAACAGTGTACTCATCAAGTATATAGACACTTTTGTCTTTGTATTTGTGGATGGCATTTTGGTTTATTCTAAGAGCTGGGAGGAGCATGAAGAACACCTCAAAATGGTGCTATAGGTGTTAATATAACACTAGTTGTAAACCAAGTTTAGCAAGTCCGATTTCTTTAAGAAGGAAATATAGTATTTGGGACATGTAATATTAGCTGAAGGAGTAGCAATAAACACTGCAAATATTAAGGCAATTATGTATTGTCCTACCCTTAGAAATGTGATAGAGTTAAGATCCTTCATGAGATTGGATAGATATTATAGGAGGTTCATCAAGGGATTTTTCAATATTGATAATCCTATTACCTCATTACAAATAAAGGGGAATAAGTTTTTGTGGTCACCAGAGTGTGAGAATAGATTTCATAAACTGAAGAAGATACTAACTAATGCCCCTTTGTTAAAGATCACATACCTAGAAAAAGACCTTCTAGTTTTCATAGATGTTTGCAAAGAAGGACTAGAGGGAGTACTCATGCAAGATGGGCAAGTGGTTCATTATGAATCATGAAAAATAAATCAACATGAGAAGAAATATGTTAACCATAACCTGGAACTTGCAGTGATTGTGCACATTCTAAAAATGTGGAGACATTACCTGCTTTAGAGGAGGTTTACCCTCATGACTGATCATTGTGGTCTAAAGTAATTATTTTACCAACCAAGGATGAATGCTAGATAGTCTAGGTGGATGGTGTTGATCAATGAACTTGATTTTGAAATCAAGAACATAAAAGCGAAAGAGAATAAAGTAGATGACGCACTCAGTCAAAGTGTCCATACCATAAACTTAACAACAACAAGTGTAGGAGGGTTTGACATTCAATAGAGGATTGAAAACCTCTTGCAGGAAGATGAGTTCTTCAACCAAGTGAAGCAAAGACTACAACATGAATCTAAGGAAAGGAAGTACGAAGGATATCAACTAAGGACTGATGGTTTTCTTTTTTACCATAACAGGTTATATGTTCCTAATTCAGTAGAATTGAGGCACCTGGTTATGGATGAATTCCATAAAATTCCATATGTGAGACACCTTGTTTATCATAAAATGATGAAAATTGTTAGAAAACCAAATTATTGGCTTGGAATGAAGCAAGACATCACGCATTATATTAAAAAAAATTTGGAGTGCCAACAGGTAAAATTTGAACATCAACACCCTGCTAGACTATTACAACCCATGCAGATACTAGAATGGAAGTGGGAAGTGATTTACACGGATTTTTATCACAATTTTACCCAAGACAATCAAGAAACATGATGCAATCATGGTTGTGGTAGATAAGATAATAAAGGAAACTCATTTTATTCTCATAAAGTATACTTATAAATCCATATATGTTGCTAATTTTTTTATGAAGGATATATTCATATTTCACAATTTTCGCAAAACCATAACTTCAGATAGAGATGTTAAGTTCACCTCAAATTTTTGGGAAACCCTGTTTGTAGTTTTAGAAACACAATTGAATTTTAGTACGACCTACCATCCTCAAACATATGGTCAAACCAAGAGGATGAACATAATGTTAGAAGAAATATTACAGATGCATGTTATGCATCGGCTCGAGTAGTGGGAGGAATGTTTACCATTGGTGGAATTCACATACAACAATAGTTATCAAGAATCATTGAAGATGATACCATTTGAGGTTTTGTATCATATAAAGTGTAGATTCTCGATAATTTGGGACAGTCTTATGGATAAAATTACACTTGGACTAGAATTGTTGAAAGAAATGGAACAAGCCATAGTTAAGATAAAGCATAATCTGAAGATTTCTCAGGATAGACAGAAGATATATGTTGATAGAAAAAGAACTCCCAGAGAATTAAAATAGGAGACCACGTGTATCTCTGGGTGAAACCCAAGAGAAGCTCCCTAAGAATGGGGATGTGTGCTAAGTTGGCTCCCCGATATTGTTGACTTCTTGAAATCCTAGAGAGAATAGGACCAGTAGCATACATAATTGCTTTGCCACCTACTATTAAAGAACATAATGTAGTCCATGTGTATTTGTTAAAGAAAAATATACATTATTCTAATCATGCCATTGATTGGAATATAACACAGGTGGAATCAGAGGGATAAATCCATCCAAAACCTCAATGCATCCTGGATAGGAAAGAAACCATGCTCCGAAACCAATGCATCGTGAAGGTCAAGGTGCAATGGAAGAACTTTGGAGTAGGTGAAGCTACATAGGAACTAGAAGATTCCATGAGATTGGCATTCCCAATTTTTTTAATGTATAGTTCAAAATAAACGGTTTTTTAAAACACCAAGGATGACATTTTCTTTAAGGCGGAGGGAAATTTAACAACTTTTTTCCCCAAGACTGTAATTATGTACAAAATTCATATATTATTGTTATGAGGCATGCAATTATATTCAGGGATGATTTTAGGGGCTAAATATCACTCATGGGCTAATTTTCCTTGGTTTTTCCAAAAAAGAGATTCTCTATTTTAAAAATGATTCGCCCAAATTCTATAGCATAAACTTATTTTACCTTAAAAATCGCCAAAATTTTATAAAAACTATATAAAATCATTGGAAATTTGAATATTTTTACAAAAATATTGCCAAACATTTATAGTTGGCATATGAAGGATTAGTAAGATTCACTAAGGTTTCTACATTTTAAAATAAATTGCCATCCTTAAAATCATCCTTGATTATATTTTCATATAAAACATGAAGTTATTGACTGAGAGGGGACAACCTTGATAGTACTAGATATGATACACTAAAGGAAATTGATTCAATAGAGGATTGATTGATCTGTTTTAGGAGGTGGAACTATGATGTTTTTAGTGAGGAAAATAGGAATCTTGCACAACAAGCTAATTGACACTTCAAACATAAGTGAATCCCACCAACGATCACACCAGACTTTACATGAGAGCCACGTGACCTTTGAATAAATTGCAGAAGTGATTGAGGCTAGATTAATGACTGATGATAGTCAGTATGTGCAAAAGAATAATTGATTGAACAACTGATAGAGTCTACCATAGAACCTTCCTTTGACTAGAAATTGGCAGACAATGGATGGCGTTTGCAAGACATCCCAAGAAGTTCTTAGGGGTGGAGAAGAACACAAAAATAATAGAGACATTGTGGAGAACACGGGAAAAATAGAGAGTTGCAACAATGAAGAGAAGAAGACAGAGTCGAATAAGGGAGAACAATGTGTAGAAAATTAGAGTGTCAATTGAGGAAGAGAAGGAAAATGAATATCTTTCGGGAGGAAAAACCCAGAGCTTGTCTGAGTTTCTATTGATCACCCTGAGCAGAGAAGACTCAGATCCTTGAACTGGATCTTTAGAGGGTCGCAACTTGGTTCTTACTGGACAAAAACTGGAACTGGTAAGGGGAGGTTACTAAGGGACTATTGAGTAGAAAATGGACTCCCCTGTGCAGAGGAAATCTAGTTGAGAAACCACTTGATAAACCTGTGGAGACCCAAGATCAGTGGGAGGTGGAAACTTATATTATATTGCAGGAGGAAGGGGAGTAACCTTCTTAAGTCATAAAAATATCATAGCCTTATTGATTTAGTTTCCTTGGTTGCATCATGTCTTGGCACGAGGGTGTTGTGTTGTAGGAAGTCACTTTGCAGCAAGGCCTAAGTTTGGGATGAAAGAAATCCTCTCTCAGATAGTTGGATTGGACTATTTCATTGATAGAATAGTGCTCACATGCTTTGAATCTATTTATGACTGATGTATTTATAAGTGTATGATATTTTTTGCATGTATGACCATTTCATATGTATGAGCCTATAGTTGGATTCCTAAATTTTAGGATCATTATAGAATGTAATCCCCTAGCTGGAAAATTGATGTGATTTTGACAATTCCATTTCCTAGGTGAAAATCCCATGAGTCGTTCATGATTCCCTGTAAGTATTTATGGCCTTCAATGGTATTTAATGGTACAAACCCATAGGAATGATTGGACTAATATCTTTTGATGCAACACCCCTACCTCAACAGGTTCTGCTTGACCTCCCAGTCTAAGGATCGTTCTTAATCTCCCCTTGAGCCGAAATGGATCTTCGATTCCCAGCTGGAATATTCATACCTGTAACCACAAGTCCTTATTAAGAGCTATGCATGTACGAACAAGTACTAGGCATGAACTCTTACCCATGTGACCAACCAATGTGACCACAACCTTTATCTAAAAATGTATTTCGCAAATTGTGATTTTGGCGGTATTGGCGTGATACAACCCCAACACTCCACATCCAAGAAACCCCAAAACCCAATGTGGGACCTCTCCCTAGGACTAGATCTAATGGTCCTATGCCTTCTCCTCAATCGATGGCTACGATTGCGTCATGACTTCACGTTTCACGATATTAGGACTATTTATGTAACACCAGCCAACTACTCCAACTCTCGACTCCTGAAATGTTGAGATCTGAAATCAAGAAATCAATGACTCCCATTGATTCAGATACAACAAATACTATTCCTTTTGGTATTGTGAGCATTGAAAGGTTATCAAACTTATCATTTCTGATGATCTACTATATCCAATGACTCACGAAATTTTGGTACTCTTGCCTCCAAGAAATTCCACCGTTCGTTTAGATTTTCAATGGCTCCAAGCCAAAGACTTGGCATCAATTCTTCTAGGGTCAACCTTTGTGAGATGAATTCAAACTTATTACTTCCTTCAAGTCCCTTGAAGTCTCTATCCCTTATGAACTTGGCTTCTACTGCAACTCAAGAATTCCAAGGGTTATCTATGCACACTCCTTGTGGCACTCACGACAACTTCTGGTTATATGACGTCTTCCTCTTCTATGCACTCCTTGCAACATAAATCCTTAAACGACTCACTCGGTTGGAAAAGTATAAGAATTCAACCTGTTTGCATACTCCTTGCACAACTCTATGCTATACTCACACTTCTGCTGGTATGAGAACAATGATATCTCTCCTGAGCTTTTCTGAGGTAAAAATTAGAACCTGTCAATGCACTCGTTGCGGAATTTCAATGCACTCCTTACAGGAAATATCAGGATGAGAAACAATTGAAACTCATTCTCTCCCTTTCAAAGACTTCATACATTCAACATGAAATCATACATACACACAACATTGAAACAAATGCATAACAGAGACTGGAATTAACTCCAAACATACCATTCAATACATGTAAACAAAATTCATAAACACCATGAAAGTTGGATCAAAGCTTTCTTATATTAATCCAAGTGCATATATACATGGGTTCTATAGCATCAGCTATCTTCTTATACACTCATCTACAATATTTGTTCTTCTGTTCTCTTTCTCTACAACTCTATTCTCTTACAATGAGAACAATCATAAAATACAATACATACGAGGGAGCTTTCTAGAGTTTTCCCTCCTACACTCTAAGCTATTTAATAGAAATAAAATCTACAACTATTTTACATTTAGTACACTAAATGCCTCCAACAAACAATTGAGAGGAACTGCTCAAGATCTGTATTACAACTCAAAACATAAATGTGAATGCATCCTTTCAATATATTACATTAATGTTCCATCTTTTCAAATTCAAAACTCTTTCAAAATGTGCACTGGTGAATATCTAGATATCCTCCGCTTTTGTGCTTTCTTTGTTGTCTTGCTTGTGATGCTCCTGCATCGTACTCCTCTAGCTGAAAAATTCATGAACTCCTGTTCATGAGATCCTGCACCATCTGTCCATGTTTCTGGATCTCAACTTTGCTTTCCCCATTGGCATCCTCAATCGGGTGACCCTTCCATTTGACCAAATACTCCAAATATTTCTTCCTTTGGGTGTTTTTTCTAACTCTCTGATAAATCACATTTTCCATCTATGGCTTTTCAGCTACAGGCATTTGTCTGACCCATTGAAATTATTTCTGATCCCTTGATCCCTCTGTTTCATCTTTTCTGTAAGGATACAAATTGACTACATTGAATATGGGTGAAATGCTCACACCATCTGGCAGTTCTATTTCATAAGCATTTGCCTCAAATTTTCTTATGATTCTACATGGCCCTATATTTTTCATCTTCAACTTATTATATGTTCCCCTTGGGAGACTTTCCTTCCTTAGGTTCTCTAGTACTAAATCTCCCACTTTAAACTAAAGTTCTCTTCTATGTTGGTCTGCTCTACGTTTATATTCCTGGTTGGAATTTTGCAACTACTCTCTGATCTTATTATGGATTTCTACAAATTATTCCTCTCCAACACTTCTGAATTCACTCTTCTCTAAGTCCCTCAACTTAGATACTCCCCTGGGCTGCATTCCATACATTATCTGGAATGGGCTCTGTCCTGTGCCCCTATTCGGTGAATCCTTATATGAAAATTCCACTTGTGGCAGAATCTGATCCCACCAACTATGACGTTCAACTACTAAACTCCTCAACAAGTCCTCTAAACTTTGATTCACTACCTCAATCTGTCCATCCATTTGAGGGTGATATGTTGAGATAAAAGATAAATTAGTCCCCAGCTTCTTCCACAATGTCCTCCATAAATGAACAACAAATTTGGTATCTTAATCTAAAACAATACTCTAATTGGGTAAGCCATGAAGTCAAATAACTTCTCTGAAAAACAGATTTGCAATGTGTGTTGCATTACTGGTTTTCTAACATGGAATGAAATGTGCCATTTTCGAGAATCTGGCGACTACCATGAATATGGAATCACAACCTCTTTGTGTCCTTGGTAGTCCTAACACAAAATGGACGCTTTCCACGTCCCACGGCCTCTCTGGTACTGGAAATGGTTGATATAATCATGTATTATGTCTCTTCCTCTTTGCATGCTAGCAAATTCTATAGTTGTTGACAAATTTCCTAGCATATGTCCTCATCCCTTGCCAATAATATAGATTTTTGAGTTGCACGAACGTTTTGTCATGGAAAAAATGTCCAGCCAATCCTCCACTATGTTTTTCCTTTAGAAGATTCTCTCTCATAGAACTCTTCAAGACAAATAACTGATTTTCTTTGAATAATAATCCATCCTGGATTAAGTATTCAATCCATTGGATTTTGTCTCTCAGAACAGGATTCTCACATGCTTCATAAGCATCCCTAAAATCTGAATAATCTATGTACATATCCTTAAGGCTATCAAAACCTAAGGTCTTCGCATGAAATTCCTGCAAAATCAAACATTTCATGCTCAATGCATCAACAACCTTGTTAGTAGTTCCATAAATGTGATTTATAACAAAAGTAAAGTTTTGCATAAATTCAACCCATTTCACATGTTTCTGGTTCAGTTTTTCCTGTTGAGTTATGAATTGTAAAGCATGGTTGTCTCTATACAAAACAAACTCTTTCAGAACCAAGTAGTGCCTCCATTTTCTCAACACTTGTATACTGCATAAAAATCTTTATCATACGTGGAATATTTCATCTTGGAATCATTCAGCTTCTCACTGAAGTATGCAATCGGTCTATTGTCTTGGCTTAAGACTAATCCAACCACAAATCCACTTGCATCACATATCACTTGAAATGTCTTACCAAAGTCTGGAAGACCCAGAACTGGTCGTTCGGTTATCTTCTCCTTCAACAATTTAAAACATTTCTCTGCTTCCTCTGTCCAATGAAAAGATTTATGTATTTTATTGACTATGTCCATCATTGGCGCAAAAAATCCACTAAAATTTCTTATGAACTTCTTGTAAAAACTGGCTAATCCATGGAAACTTCTAACTTCAAAGACATTCCTTGGTGATGGCCATTCTTTGATCTCTTTTACCTTCTCTTGATCCATCTTCAACTCATTCAAAGAGATCACAAAACCCAAATAAATGAGTTATTTCTTCATGAAAGATGACTTCTTCAGATTTATCAACAACTTCTCTTGCTTCGACTTCCTCATCACTAGAGTTAGGTGTTTCAAATGTCTTCTTCAGTCTTACTGAATATCAATATATCATCAATATACACAATTACAAACTTTCCAATGAAATCTTTTAGGACTTCGTTCATTAACCTCATGAAAGTAATTGGCACATTCGTTAAACCAAACAACATGACAAGCCATTCATATAATCCTTCATTCATCATGAATGTTGTCTTCCATTCATCACCTTCCCTCATTCTAATTTGATGATATCATCTTTTCAAATCAATCTTTGAAAAACACTTTGCTCCACTCAAGAAATGCATCAAGTTATCCATCCTCGGTAAAGGAAATTTGTACCTGATGGTGATTTTGTTTATATCCCTCAATTCTGTACACATTATCCATCCACCATCCTTATTTGGACTTAATACTGTTGGTACAGTGCATGGACTCAAGATTTCTCTAATCAACCCCTTGTCCATCAAATCTTGGACTTGCTTCTTAACATCTTCATTCTCATGTAGCATCAATCTGTACGCTACTTTTTTCGGTAAAATTTCTCTTGTTATAAGGTAAATGTGATGACTTATACTTATGATGGGTGGCAACGAGCAAGGTAAATCATCTGACACTATATCAACAAAATTCTCCAATATTTCCTGAATTTCCTATGGTAGATCATATATCGAAGTACTGGTTAAAATGACTCTAGGTTTCCTTACCATAACAAACTGCATTTCTTATTCTTTCTTGACTTCCTCCATAAGTTCATTCCCACTCATGAGAAGTATAGTGTTTCTTTCTTCTGCTTTGACCTTCTTGTCTTTGATTGGTAACAACATATGTGTCCTACCATTCTTCTCTAAGGTGTATGTGTTCTTTCTCCCATCATGAACAACATTTATGTCATATTTCCATGGTATTCCCAACAAAATATGATAGACATGCATGGGAATAACATCACATAAGATTGCATCTCTATATCCCCCTATCTTAAATAAGGTAGCCTTCTAGATATTTGTTCACTATCTTGGTTTGTCCATCATATTGAGGATGATAGGATGAGATATGAGCCAATTGAGTACCCAAAGAAGAAAATAATTCTATCCAAAAATGTCCAGTGAAGATGGGATCTTTGTCACTTGCAATAATCTTTGGGCTTCCATGTAGCTTTTGAAATTTCTCCATGAATGTGGTGGCAATTGTACAAGATTTGAAGGGATGAGAGAGTGCACAAAAGTGTGCATACTTGGTCAGTCTATCAAAAATCACCATGATGACACTCTTTCCTTCAGACTTCGGTAACCCTCTAATCAAATCCATGGAAACCTCCTCCCAGCACTGACTTGGGATGGCTAATGGTTGTAAAATACCCGGGGTCTCAATTGTTTCCACCTTATTTTGTTGGCAAACCAAATATTTTTCCACAAACCTCTGAACATCATTTTTAAGGCCATCCCAAAAAAATTCCTTCTTGACCCTATCGTAGGCTTTTAAAAATACTGAGTGCCCTCCTATTGGAGAGGTGTGCAATTCCAATAGTACCTTTTGTTTGAGTTGGGATTTCTTGCATAAATATAAGCGATCTTTGTACCATAGTGAATCATTTTTCCATGTAAATGTATTTGATGTACTGGAATCCTATTGCAATCTTTGAATGAGAGTCCACACTTTTTCTTCATTCTTCCATTCATCCCTTACTTCTATTATCCAATCAGGCTGGATGATCGAGATAACACAGAGAAAGGCCTCAACATCTTCATCCTTCCTTGAGAGTGCATCTGCCACAACATTTTTCTTCCCTTTTTTATAGACAATTTCAAAATCATAAACCAATATCTTGGTTACCCATTTTTGTTGTTATTCTGAAGATAGTCTTTGTTCCAAGAAGTATTTAAGACTATCATGATCTGTTTTTACCTTGAAGTGCCTACCTATTAGGTAAGGACACCATTTCTTTAATGCATGTAGTATTGCCATCATTTCCTTTTCATAAATGGGTTTGTGTAAGTCCTTTCTCTTGATTGGTCAACTTTCAAAAGCTAGGGGCCTTCCTTGTTGCATTAGGACAATACCAATTCCATTTCCTGAGGCATCATATTCCACAATAAAGGTTTTTGTGAAATCTAGAGTGGTCACGACATGAGCGTTGCACATCACCTCTTTAAGTTGTTCAAAATCTTTAGTTGCATCTGGAGTCCATGAAAATGCATCCTTCTTAGTTAGTGTCATTAAAGGTGCTGCTATTATTCCATAGTGTCAAACAAACTTGTAGTATTAACCTGTCAAACCCAAAAATTCTCTAAGATTATTCAATGTTTTGGGAATCGGCTAGTCCATCATGGCCTTAATATTGTTAGGGTATAGCTTGACACCTTCATGGGATACAATATGACCCAAGTACTATACCTCCTTCACTCCAAAAAAACATTTGGATGGTTTGGCATATAGTTGTTGATCATTTAGTAGTTGTAGCACCTTGCCAACATGTCACACATGATCCTCCCAAGACTTGCTATAGATTAGTATATCATAAAAAAATACTCACACAAATTTTCGAAGGAAGGGATTGAAAATGGAACTCATCAACACTTGGAATGTGGAAGGTGAATTTGTAAGGTCAAAAGGCATGACCAAGAATTCATAATGGCCTTCATGAGTTCAGAATGTTGTTTTGGGGATATCTTCTTCCTTCATTCTAATCTGATGATACCTTGAACGAAGATCCAACTTTGTGAAATAAATTTCTCCATGTAGTTCATTTAACAATTCATCAATGACGGGAATGGGAAACTTATCTTTAATAGTGATCTTTTTGAGCTCTCTATAATCTGGACACATACGCCATGAGCCATCTTTCTTGAATACCATTACCACTGGTGCAGAGTAAGAACTTTGGCTAGGTATAGTAATGTCAGCCTATAACATTTCTTCAACCATGCACTCAATTTCACTCTTCTGGGCATAATGGTATTTGTATGGCTTGATTCAAGGAGGAACTCTCCTTGGAATTAGGAGAATATCATGATCATGATTTCAAGTGGGTGGAAGACCTTTGGGATTATCTTCAAATACTTTGGAATTCTTATAAATGATCCCTTGGAGATCTATAGGAATAGATGGATTAGATGTTTGAACATCTAGTGAGCATAGTTGTGCAATAACACCTTGATGCCCCTTTTTTAATAATTTTTTCATGCCATTAGAGCTTATCACCTTATTGGGTTTCCCTGTGATACCTCTTAACTCAATTTATTTTCCTTCCAATGAAAATTTCATGAAAAGTTCTTGAAAATTAAAAGCCATTGTTCCTAATGATTGTAACCATTCGATTCCTAGTACAACATCAGCACCCCCATTGGGTATAGCAATCATTGGACTATTCTTTACATATTCCCCCATAGTAATATTGATCTTATTGAATTTTCCTGAGCAAATGATAGTTCCTCCATCTGCAATCATTACTTGAAACTTTGGTGTTGGATATACAAAGCAATTGAGATCTTTGTCTAATTTATAGTGAATGAAATTATGAGTACTGCCATAATCAATTAGGACTACTACCTTTTTCTTTTTGATATATCCTTCGATCTTGAGGGTTTGAGGAGTGCTAATTCCAGCCAATGCATTACACGATATTGTGGGAGTCAACTCTTCAAACGAAATTGATTCTATGTTTTCATCTTGAGATGGTTCTTGTTCCTGTTCTTGTTCTTCTTCCTCTTCACAATCTATGAAAAATAATTTCTTCTCACCACACTTATGCCCCTTACTGTACTTGCTGTAATAATTAAAACATAAACCTTTTTCTTTTCTTTCCTCCAATTGTTGAGGTGTCAACCTTGTAGGTTGAGGTAGAAGAAGGAGAATTATTCTCTCTATAGATGTTAGGATTGGTCCTTCTAGTAGCCATAGCCATATTTTTACTTTCAACATTTATTTCCACCCTAAATGAATTCTCCAATGATTTGGGTTCCCAAAGGCGAACCTCATGTTGAATGTTATCTCCTAAAGTTCCTATGAATACATCAATCAAGTGCTCATTTGAAATATTTGTTACCTTTGTATTCAATCTTTGGAAGTTCTCAATGTTCTTTGTAACTGAACCCTTTTGCTTGAGATTTATCAATTAGCTAAAGAAGGTATTTCTCCTTGTATGCTCATAATGTGCTTGTTGATTAAAGTTGGTTGTCATTAATGTCAACGCTTGAAGAAATCCCCGTAGCACAAAGGCTTGGGTAATGGACCCAATATTTTTTGATGTAACGATGACTCATTATTGTCTTTTCATGATTGATAAGAATTAAATATGGATGAACTCTAAAGTGGTCCCCTTATGGTGAAAGCCCTCACGGGAAGACGTTTTGCAGAGTAAGAGAACCCATGATTAATTATGGAATAATGAGATGAAGGACAATGAATTTATCAGGTAAACTATCCTATATGGATAGTGATTTTTATTCCATTTCCAGTGGTATGTGGAATGTCACATAACTCCTCATGGTTAGAGAATTATGACCATGAGAAGTTGGAGACCCCAGGTTTGGGTAATGGACCCAAGTTTGTTTGATGGATAGCAGTGTGAGTTATGATATATTTTTAGATAATAATATTATATATGGATAGTACATGTCATTCCATTTCTGGTGGTATGTGGAACACCACATAACGCCTCACGGTTTGTGAGTTATGTCCTTACGAGGTTGGATGACCCTCATATATCATCTAGAAGCTGCAAAAGGTCAAAGTAGTCAAAGTGGTTTAATATATTTTAAAAGGTAAATAATAAAGTGAAGTAATGATTGTATTATAATTCAAAGTGAATACAAAATAAATTGTTTCAATAATAAATTTAATGGAGAAATTAGAAGTGGGTTAACCCTAAAATAAGGAAAGTGAGGCCAAGTGACATAGAAGATGTTTTTAAGGAAGCTACTTGGAGAGTATAAATAAGAGGCAAGGCTATCTCATTTTAATCACACTTGAGAATATTGAATATCTATAGGTGTCTGAGGTAACCAAGGATATATATGTCGAAATTGTGAGGGAAGGTGAAGAAAAGAAGGCCAAAATGCAAGTAAGGATAAATTCTTTTGATGGTGCTTTCTAAGATATGTTATTTACAGGTCATCTCACCATTTTCGCTATAACTATTTTTCTATAAAGATTCAGACTCTAAAATTACTATGCCATTGTGAAAACAAATCCATGTATCTTTGGTAAAAAATTCATATGGTTGGTCATTGTATGTTTGGAGTTACCCTCCGTGGAAAATAGGGTTTGTGGCTAGTCCCGAAACTAGTCAAAAATAGGTGTTTCAGGTAAAAATGTCATAACCTATTCATAACAGATCCAAATTTAGTGAAACCAAATGTATTGGTTAGGGTATAATATGTAGTATGTTTTTTCACAGTTTCATATAAATTCAACAAATATTTCATGTGGGGAATTCTCTACAAGTTCTCTCTCTAGAATAAGCCAGAATTCAGCAAGGTATGCCATTTGTGCTATAAATCTTTTTATGAGAGGTTACAAGTAGCGAAACCTAGAGGAATTCCATAAAAAACACTAAAAACATTGTGTATCAGTTTCATATCTTAATACATTACAAGTACAAAGTTATGATTACTTCAAGTTAGGGTTGTTGACTAATCCAAAACTAGGCATGTGAGAGTAAAGAAAAGTTTGATGAAAATGTTAGTCTCTTGCTGTTGAAGTTAAGGAAGGTTTGAAGGAATGTGATCATATACACCAGGTCTATTACAGAGATACAAATCATATTTGGATGATGAAATTGATGAGGGATTTTGGTTGAGGTACATGTTGCGTACATGGTTGAGACAAGTAGTTGATAAGTTGACACATACATGAGGTTTATAGTTGATGATGTTGGTAGATATTGATGATTCATAGTTGACGAGTAGGTGACACATGATTGGTACATACTTGGTACATCATTGGATGCACTTGTTTATGGTACAGGTTGATTATAGGTTATTTGGTACAGTTTGGTGCATGGTTGATGCACTTGTTTATGGTACAGGTTGAGGCACAGGTTGATGCATGGTTGATGCATGGTTCAAATTTATTGATACATGTTTATAGTGGTATATATCATAGTGATAGGTTGACAGTGGTTCCATCATTCTAATTCTACTTCAAGGTGGCAAGACGGGGCAACAACAGGTGGTTGTAGCCACCTTTCGATTGTAGCCAGAGAACATAGGGGGTTGTAGCCTCCTTCTGGTTGTAGCCAGAGAATTGGGGAGTTAGAGCTTCCCTCGAGTTGTAGCCTGAGAAACTAGGGGGTTGGAGCCTCCTTCTAGTTGCAGCTAGAAAACAAAGGAGGTTGGTGCTTCCAATGAATGTAATTATTCAAGACATATAAGAAAAATCATTATGTGGTTTTCTCTTGATTTGTGTTTCCACGTAAAACACTGGTGTACTGTGTATGTGTATGTGTATGTTTTTTTATTTTTTCATTGCTTATTTACTCCGTAGTTATTGGATAATAATGCTTCATTGATATAACACTTGGATTATATGGTTAAAAAGGATTAAATTTCTCTATTATTGATTCACCCCCCCTCTCAGTAATCCAACAATTGTTTTCAAGGAAGGTTCCTTCAAAAATCAGTTTAACCACTGAAAGGTAGATAATGGAAAGTACCAACTCATATAAAAATGGAATACCACAATTTGATGGATAGAAGTATGCTTTTTGGAGCATAAGGATGAGGACATATATATAGGCACAAGGATTTCAAGTTTGGCAATAAATTGTAGATGGATACAAAGCATCAGCAGTTCCACTAACAAATGAAAAATTAGTAAAACTCGGTGAGAATAATTCAAAATCCACAAATGCACTTTTGAATGGTCTCAGTGATATGGTATTCACCAAAGTTGCACACTGTAAATTCGCTAAAGATATTTGGGAAAAGCTCAAAAATATTTATGAAGGAGATACAAAAGTCAAAGCAGCAAAGATTCAGACTTACAGAGGTTAGTTCGAACAACTAAAAATGAAGGAAGATGAAGATATTTTAACCTACTTATTACAAGTCGATGAAACAGTGAATGCAATCATAGGATTGGGAGAAGAAATTGAAGAATCTGTAATTGTTCAAAAGATACTAAGATATCTTCCTATGACACTCAACCCTAAGATATCATCACTAGAAGAAAGATAGGATCTGGACTCAATAAGCATGGACAAACTGCATGGAATCTTCATAGCACATGAAATGAGAACTGAGCAGGAAAATATAGATGTAAAAGAAGCAACGTTGAAGGCATCGAAAAGATCAAAGAAAATAGCAACAACAATGATGCCTCGAAAGATGATGAATAAGTGGTCAACTTCATCAAAAGATTGAACAAGGGAACCAATGGTAGGTATAGAGGTAAGATCCCTTTAATTTGTTTTAATTGTGATGGTATTGGTCATTTTGCTAAAAAATGTCCTCGTAAGAAAAAGAGAAATGATGAAGGTTACTCAAAAGGAAAACACACATATCAAGGCAAAATAAATACAAATAAAGTTTTCAAGAAAAGACTATACACCAAAGAAGACATCTCATCATCAGATGAAGATGAAGTCAGTGACAATGAGACAGGAAGAGTTATATTCATGGCAGTAAAAGGCTTTGACAATGAAGACTCTGAAGAAGAATATGAAGAAGCTGAAGAAGAACGTGAAGAAGTCAAAGAAGAAATTGAAGAGGCAGAAGTTGACTATCGAGAAGAATCAATGTGTGTCATAGAAGTTATCAAAAGAGAAAACAAGAAAAACAAGAAACTACAAGCAGAACTAGACAAGAAAAAGGGCACTCGAGAACTAGAACAAATGATCACAAAATTGAAGGTTCAAATAGAAGAAGATAAAAGAATTGAAGAAGCACTCAAAGAACAACTAGAAGAAAAGGACGCCCAAAGGGGTTGGATCCAATGGTGGAAAGCGAGGAGTTTTTCACCGTTGGGCAAGGTTCAATTCTCTTGAGGGCTTTACCTGGAGCCATGGGGACACCTTGAGGTAGTGGTCGAACGTGTGGTTGCACCCAGAGATACCATATTAAATGGTATCGTGACCCATGCACACATAAGTGGATCAAAGCCCACCCCCATGTCCTTCAAATTTTAAAGGTCCCTGAGGTGTAGGACAGTCGGTGACGGAGTGTGTTGTTAAGCCACTCCGTGATGTTAAAGTCACCGGTTCGAAACCTGCGGGGACAAAAAATCCAACCATGTTAAGGGTTGGTGTGGCTCAGGCCGGGTGCGATCCCTGGGTGATT
>ML779430.1:404797-439985 GCA_009831015.1 Picea engelmannii
GAGGTTGTCACACTAAGAAAGGATATTCAAAAGAAAAATATGCAGAATAGCTCAAAAGTTCTGGATGACTTTATCAACAGTGAAAAATCTCATCTTGACAAGTCTGGACTTGGATACAATCAGACAGAAAAGGGATCAAGATCCAAAACAACAGAGCAAGAAAAAAATCCAAAGAGTTATGCAGAAACAATCAAAGAGGATTGGAAGATATACAAGGAAGATTACAGGGACACTCCTCCACCGAGAAGATTCATATTTTAGAATCAACAATAGACAGATAGGCCTCAAGAAGAAGAAGGATTCATAAGAGCACCTCCTTTCAAAAGATCTTCAACTCCCATGTATCAAACTATATTTTTTGGTTTATGTTATGAATGTAATAATTTTGGACATAAAGCTGTGAATTGCAGAGCTAACAACAAGAACAATAATAACTTTGAGAGTTATACACAAAGGGATTATTCAAGGAGACCTAGTGACACACAAAGAAGAAGTTACAATAGGTTTGAATCTTTGAGCACTGAAGTGAAATGTTACAAATGTAACAATTTTGGACACATGGCTAGGTATTGTAGAATGACAGTCCCTCCTAAAGAACCTCAACAAAATAACAACAGTCATAGACAAGAACCTCATAAAATGACATGGATAAGAAAGAAAGATCAGTATAATAATGAAGATTGCACAGTCACTCTACAAGATAATCAAAATAAACACGGTTGGTATGTTGACAGTGGATGTTCAAAACACATGATAGGTGATAAAGAAAAATTTCTTACATTACAGAAAGAAAAAAATGGACCAGTCTCCTTCGGAAATGATAATTCATCCAAAATCATTGGAGAATGCATAGTCTGAATTGGGAACAAGAATGAAAAGGCACAAAATGTTCTACTAGTAGAAGATATGAAACATAATCTTCTAAGTGTGATTCAAGTGTTTGACCAAGGTCATAAACTTACTTTCGATACAGAAAAGTGTGAGATAAGAAAAGAAGGTTCAAGGAAATTGGTCTGTACAACTGCAAGAACTTCAAACAACATATATGTGTTAAGTGAAATTAGAAATGAAAAGTGTTTTCTAGGAAAGGAAGATGAAAGTTGGCTATGGCATAGAATAATGGGTCACATGCATTTTGATAACCTTGTCAAAGTCAGCAAAAGAGAAGGAGTTAGAGAAATACCCCAGATCACGAAACCAACCAACACTTTATGCAAGCATTGTCAACAAGGAAAGAAAACAAATACCAGGTTCAAATCATAGGAATATTCAACAACAAGACCACTAGAAATTGTGCACACTGATCTAGTTGTACCAACTACAAAAAAGGGCTTAAAAGGTGAAAAATACTTTATGTTATTAGTTGATGATTATACAAGAATGACTGCAGTTTTCTTTCTCAAGAACAAGTCAGAAGCTTTTGAAAACTTCAAGATCTACAAGGAAATGGTTGAAAATGAGATGGATTCAAGAATCAAATGTTTCAGATCTAATAATAGAGGATATTTCACTTCAAAGAAATTTATGGACTACTGTAGCAGTCATGGAATAAAAAGGAAATTCTTCGTTGTTAGGACACCTCAATAGAATGGAGTTATTGAAAGAAAGAACATGATAGTACAAGAAATGGCTCGAACAATGCTAATGGATTCCAAATTAACAAATATATTTTGGACACAGGTAGTGCATACAACAGTTCACATTCAAAACTGAGTAATTCTCAGAAACAACACTGATAAAACTCCCTACAAGCTATGGAAAGGAAGACCAGCAAATGTGAAGCACTTCGGAGTTTTTGGAAGCAAATACTACATCAAAAGAGAAGATCGCAGAATGGAAAGTTTGACTCTCGTGTGGAAAAATGAATACTTTTTGGTTACTCAAGTACAAGGAAAGAATACAAGTGTTACAATCTAATATTGAACAAAGTTGTGGAAAGCATCAACGTAACAATTGATGAAATAGGTAGACCGGAATCAAAGGAAGAAGAAAACAAATCAATGGAACAAATTTTTGAAGAAGAAGATGAAAAATAAGTCGAAGAGGAAGATGAAGATGAAGAGAATCCAATAGAAGTAGAAGAGAAAGTTCAGAAAGTATCTCCAAAGACACCTAGCAAATGAGTACAGAAGAATCATCCTTTAGATCAGATGATTGGAAACAAAGATGCAGGAGTTGAGACTAGAAGAAAAATCCGTTCACTAGAACAAACCACCTAGCACTCTTATCTACAATTGAACCAAACTATTTTGAAGAAGCCAACAAGAAGGAATTTTGGAATAAGGCCATGGATAAAGAATTGGATCAAATAGAGAAAAATGACACTTGGGAATTGGTTCCAAGACCAAAGAATAAGAATGTGATCGGCACAAAATGTGTTTTCAGGAATAAATTGAATGAATATGGGTATGTTACAAGGAACAAATATAGATTGGTATGTAAAGGATATGCACAGAATGAAGGAATCAACTTTGAAGAGACACTTGCCCCAATTGCCAAAATGGAAGCAATCCATTTACTTTTAGCTTATGCATGCTCCAAAAATGTTAAAGTATATCAGATGGACATAAAATCATCTTTTCTGAATGGGGAACTTGAAGAAGAAGTCTACATTGAACAACCAGAAGGATTTTAGTTGTCAGAGAACACAGAATATGTATGTAAATTAAATAAGGCCTTGTATGGTCTAAAACAGGCTCCTAGAGCATGGTTTTCTAGACTGGATAAGTATCTGCAGCAGGTAGGGTTGAGAAAAGGAAGTGCAGACAAAAACCTCTACATCAAGGTAAGTCAGGTAATATTTTATTAATTGAAGTTTATGTTGATAATATTATTTTTGGTAGTGATGATGACAGGTTAAGCCAAAAATTTGCAAAAGACATGCAGAATGAATTTGAAATGTCGTTACTTGGAGAACTATCCTTCTTTCTGGGACTTCAAACATGTCAAAGAAACCAAGGAATTTTTATTTCTAAAACCAAGTATATCAGAGAAATGCTAAAGAGGTTTGGAATGGAAGATTGCAAACCAGGTATCACTCCCATGCAAACCAGTTGTAAGTTGAGCAAAGATGATGATTCAAAGTCTATAGATCAGAGGCAATACAAGTCAATGATTGGCAACCTACTATATGTGACAACATCCAGACCAGATGTAATGCAAGCAATTTCACAGGTGGCACGATTTCAAGCATCACCGAAGGAATCACATGTATTAACAATAAAGAGGATTTTCAGATATCTCAAAGGAATAGAAGAGTTTGGATTATGGTATCCAAAAAGAAAAGATCTATCACTTATTGCCTACACAGATGCAGATTGGGCAAGTTGTATTGATGATCAATGAAGCACAAGTGGAGCAACGTTCTACTTAGGTGAGTGTTTGGTATCATGGATAAGCAAGAAACAATCATCAATATATCTATCTAAAGCCAAGGCAGAGTATATTGCAGCAACAACATGCTATACATAAGTTCTTTGGATGAAACAAACTTTGACTGATATACAGGTTGAGTATGATGAGCCCATTCCAATATATTGTGATAATACAAGTGCCATCAGTATCTCAAAAAACCCGGTGATGCACTCCAAGACGAAGAACATTCCAATCAAGTATCACTTTCTATGGGAATAGGTTGCAGAAAAGAACATTAGAGTTGAGTATGTGGGCACAAAAGAACAAGTGGCAGACATCTTTACAAAATCACTTCCATGGGAAGTCTTTGAATGTCTTCACCAAAGACTTGGAGTTATTTCTACTCCAAAAAGAATGTTTTTTGAATGATTTTTGAATGCTTATCTTATATGTCGTATATGTACATGAGGAAGCACCATAAGAGGACAGTTCAGTCAGGGGGAGAAGCCCCAGATGGAAAGATACCTTTTCCATTGATAACAAAAGGGGAGAGATTTATCAGATGTAGAGGACATAGGCATGGTTCCAAGGGGAGCAGATTTATCAGATGCAGAGGAAAGAGGAAAATTTATCAGATACATAGGACAGAGGCATGGTTCCAGGGGGAGTATGAGTGATATGATTTCAGTATTTCATTAGAGCATTGCCATCAATGCCAAAGGGGGAGATTGTTGATTAAGGTTGGTTGTCATTGATGTCAACCCTTGCAGAAATCCCCACAGCACAAAGGTTTGGGTAATGGACCCAATGTTGTTTGATGTAAATATGAATCATTATTGTCTTGTCATGGTTGATAAGAAGTAAATATGGATGAAATCCAAAGTGGTCCCCTTATGGTGAAAGTCCTCATGGGAAGACACTTTGCAGAGTAAGAGAACCCATGCTTAATTATGGAATAATGAGATGAAGGAAAATAAATTTGTCAGGTAAACTATCCTCGATGGATATTTATTTTCATTCCATTTCCAGTGGTATGTGGAACGTCACACAACACCTCACGGTTAGAGAGCTATGGCCATGAGAAGTTGGAGACCCCAGGTTTGGGTAATGGACCCAAGTTCATTTGATGGATAACAGTATGAGTTATGATATATTTTTAGATAATACTATTATATATGGATAGTACATTTCATTCCATTTCTGGTGGTATGTGGAACGTCACATAAATCCTCACGGTTTGAGAGTTATGGCCTTACTAAGTTGGAGGACCCTCATATGTCATCTAGAAGCCCCAAAAGGTCAAAGTAGTCAAAGTGGCTTAAGAGATTTTAAAAGGTAAATAATAAAGTGAAGTAATGAGTGTATTATAATTCAAAGTGAATAAAAAATAAATTTAATGGAGAAATTAGAAGTGGGTCAACCCTAAAATAAGGAAAGTGGGGCCAAGTGACCTAGAAGATGTTTTTAAGGAAGCCACTTGGAGAGTATAAATAAGAGGCAACGCTATCTCATTTTAATAACACTTGAGAATATTGAATATCTATAGGTTTCTGAGGTAAACAAGGATATCTAAGCCAAAATTCTTAGGGAAGGTGAAGAAAAGAAGGCCGAAATGCATGGAAGGATAAATTCTTTTGATGGTGATTTCTAAGGTATGTTATTTACAGGCCATCTCACCATTTTCGCTATAACATTTTTTCTATAATGATTCAGATCGTGAAATTTATATTCCATTGAGAAAACATATCCAATTATCTATGGTAAAAAAATTAGATTGTGGTTCATTGTATTTTTGGAGTTACACTCTGTGGAAAATAGGGTTTGTGGCTAGTCCCGAAACTAGTCAAAAACAGGTGTTTCGGGTAAAAATGTCATAACTTCTTCATAAAAGATCCAAATTTAGTGAAACCAAATGCGTTGGTTAGGGTACAATCTATAGTATTATTTTTCATAGTTTTATATCAATTCAACACATATTCCATGCAGTGAACGCTCTACAAGATCACTCTCTAGAATAAGCCAAAATTCAGCAAGGTATGTCATTTGTGCAATAACTCCTTTTCTGAGAGGTTCCAAGTAGTGACACCTGGATGAATTACATAAAACACACTGAAGAACATTGTGTATCAGTTTCATATCTTTATACATTATAGGTACAAAGTTATTATTACTTCAAGTTAGGGTTGTTGACTAATCCAAAACTAGGCATGCGAGACTAAAGAAAAGTTTGATGAAAATGCTAGTCTCTTGTTGTTGAAGTTAAGGAAGGTTTGAAGGAATGTGATCATATAAACTAGGTCTATTATAGTGTTACAAATCATATTTTGATGATGAAATTGATGAGGGATTTTGGTTGAGGTACATGCTGAGTACATGGTTGAGACAAGTAGTTGATGCGTTGGCACATACATGAGGTGTATAGTTGATGATGTTGGTACATATTGATGAGTCATAGTTGATGAGTAGTTGGCACATGATTTCTACACACTTGGTACATGGTTGGATGCATGTTTTTATGGTACAGGTTGATTATAGGTTATTTGGTAGTGGTTGGTGCATGGTTTATGCACTTGTTTATGGTACATGTTGATTACAGGTTGAGGTACAGGTTGATGCATGGTTGATGCATGGTTCAGATTATTGGTACAGGTTTATAGTGCTCTATCTCACAGTGACAGGTTGATAGTGGTTCCACCATTCTACTTCTACTTCAGGTTGGCAGGACGGGGCAAGGACAAGTGGTTGTAGCCGGAGAACATAGGGGGTTGTAGCCTCCTTCTATTTGTATACAGAGAATTGGGGAGTTGGAGCTTCCCTCAAGTTGTAGCCTGAGAAACTAGGGGGTTGGAGCCTCCTTCCATTTGCAGCTAGAAAACAAAGGAAGTCGGTGCTTCCAATGAATGTAATTCTTCATGACATATAAGAAAAATAATTATGTGGTTTTCTCTCGATTTGGGTTTCCACGTAAAACACTGGTGTATTGTGTATGTGTATGTTTGTTCATTTGTTCATTGGTTATTTACTCTATAGTTATTGGATGATAATGATTCATTCATATAACACTTGGATTATATGGTTAAAAAGGATTAAATTTCTCTATTATTGATTCACCCCCCTCCTAGTAATCCAACAGTGCTGTCATTTCTTCCATGAAAATTGTCCAAGTGACAAGTGATTTGCGAGAACAAAGCCATCTATACCATACAAATTAATTGGGTTCTAAATATAAAGAATCAATTCGTACCTTTTGTGTATGTAGCACATTATGTAGATCAAAGAATTGCTCCATCTGAAGTATCCATGTGATAGGGTCCTTCCCATCAAACTTCCTGATATCGATCTTAGGAACGTGGTTGGTATTCAACCCAAGGTTAGAGTTTCTCCATTCTTGATTCACCTTCCTTGTTTCCTCATCATGAATTTCATGGGATGCATTTTAACTTTCAGGTGTCCTCTCTGTTACGAAATTTTTCAATACTTCCATGATCTCCTCTTTTAAGCCATCCATCTTTTCCTCCAACTTAGCTTCCATTTCATGTAGTTCATCTTTTGTTACTATCTTTTTTTGTAAATAATTTATTTCCCTACACATTTCTTCACTTTCATAAAGATTCCAAGTAGGATTGTCTGGAGGCTTATTTTGTGTATAACTTCCCTTTTTGGGTGGCATGTTGACCAAGTATCACTTTTGAACCCTGATTTTGAGGTGGTTCTGCTAGACAATCGTTCTTCTATTGTATCTCCCAAGTTTTGGCCCTTCTGGGTATGAAACTTTCATTTTTGTAGTTCTAGGATATTTCTTCTCTGTAATTCCACAAGTCTGATCAAAATTGGATGTGCCAAGTGGAATTTACGGTAACTTCCCCACAACTTGTTGATTTTATGCCTTTCCAGGAGATCTCACTTGGATAGCATGCCCCACAAAACATAATTGATATGTGCCAAAACTACATTGACTTTCCACTATCCAATGAAACTAGTCTCACTCAATTTGGATACTCTAGGAATAAGTTATGATTATTTTTCTTGGAACACCTTCTTGAGACTAGTCAATAGGACTAGTCAGATACCTTATCTTCCACAGGGTGTATCTACAAATTTAAGATGACCCAGAAGATGAAATTTGTACCACATATACCTTACTAATTTTTGTGAATAGCCTCTGGACTTCAGGGTCTGAAATGTTACATAAAAATGTTTATATTGAAAATTCTGCAATGACTCAGTTCAAGATGATTCCAAAACCCTATATTGCACATGTTGTATCTCCGAAAGTATAAGGCCTCACGAGTTGAAATTTTAACCCAATGTACCTTGATCTGTATACTAAATATCCTCCAATACGTTCCTTATGAAACATTGTAGAAAACAAGTTATATCTAAAATTACATGGTGTCTCAGATGCAACAACGAAACCCCAGGACCTTGAGCTCTAATACCATATGTTAAGAATCAAATATTAATATAGCATAGAAAAACCTCATAATAAGTACTCAATGCCTTGAAAAAGAGATAAATTTAGATAATAAGCCTCTTCGAGGGGGAAACCTCCTTATGCCCACATAAATGTACAATTACAAGATGATTCAAAATGAAAATGTCTCCTTGGTATATATAAGAGACTAGGAGGTATAATTACAACTAATGGAATAAAGCTGACATAAATAAAATAAAATTACTAATATAATATTCCCCATTCAAGGGTTAATGAGCCAGTATTTAGGGATTAACAATGATATTTCCACAAACAAAATATTTTATCTCACCTCCTCTGCCTCTGCCTCTGCCTCTTCTTCTTGCACGCGGAAAAGTGGTTTTATCAGAATACTATTCTCTATGTGAGCTTCCTCCTCTTTATGGGTGGTTATGATGCTTCTTTTATTCATCCTTGGGCTTCTACACACTGTCCTAGGAAATTTATTTTCCTCTTCTCTGACTTCTACCCTTTCCCCTTTGAATTTGCTTTCGAGCCAATTTTTCTTCTTCCTTTAGAGAAATCTGATAAGCATCTTCCACATTTCTAATTGTCACCGTGCTCATCTCATCCTAAATTTCATATCTCGGACCATTCATGTATCTGGAAACCTTTTCATCATCACTCTCATGATGACCTACTCTAATATTCAGTCGGTAAAACTCTTTAGTGTATTCCTTCACTGTCATCCCCTTCTGTCTCAAATTATGCATTCTTCGAAACAGGTTAATTTGATAGTATCTAGGTATAAACTTGGATTTCATCTTTGCGACCATCCTATCTCAGATTTTGATTATTTGTTTTCCATTGAAACGTCTGTCAGCCTGCAGTTCATCCCACCACAATGTTGCATTCCCTTTCAATCTAATGACAACATGTTTAAATTTCTTATCTTCTTTGATATATTCATAATCGAAGTATTTATCTAGAGCTATAAACCAATCTAGCAAGTCCTCAATGTCTAAGTTTCCTTCATACAACGGGATGTCCATTTTTTCTTTGGCCCCTATTTTTGCAACATCTCTAAATAGACGTTCTTCTAAAACATCTTCAACTGTAACTTCTTCTTCGGCTCTAGACTCATTTTCACTTTCATCTTCACCGACATCTCCTATATCAGTAGCTCGTCTCTATTTTTCTTCCATAGCATATAATCGAGCACGAAGTTCTAGCATTTCCATTTCCACGGATGGATCAGGCATTGGTCTATCTAAATGTCTTCTAGGTGGCATTTTTGTAATCTTCTCTTTACTACAAATATTTAAAATCTATGATCTGATACCACCTGACACAACACCCCTACCTCAGCAGGTTCTTCTTGACCACCTGGTCTAAGGATACAACCCCAAAACTCCACATCCACGAAACCCTGAAACCCAATGTGGGACCTCTCCCTAGGACTAGATCTGACGGTCTTGTTCCTTCTCCTTGATCGACGAATACAATTGCATCGTGGCTTCATGTTTCATGATATATAGACTATTTTTGTAACACCATCCAACTACTCCAACTCCCAACTACCAAAATGTCGAGATCTGAACTTAAGAAATCAACGACTCCCATTGATCTAGATCTAATGGATACTATTCCTTCTAGGCTTGTGAGCGCTGAAAGGTGATTAGCCTTATCCTTTCCACTAATCTATTAGATTCAACAGCTCACAGAATTTTGATATTCCTCCCTCCGAGGAATTCCACCGTCTGTTCATATTTTTCAATGGCTCCAAGCCAAAGACTTGGCGTCAATTTTTCTGGGGTCAACCTCTGTGAGGTGAATTCAAACTTTTGCTTTCCTTCAAGTCCCTTGAAGTCTTTATCCCTTTTGAACTTGCTTTCTATTGCAACTCAAGAATTCCAAGGGTTCTTTGCACGCACTCCTTGTGGCACTCATGATAACTTATGGTTATTTGACATTTTCCTCTTCTATGCAATCCTTGCAATAGAAATCCTTCAACCACTTACTCGGTTGGAAAATTATAAGACTTCAACATGCCTTCGCACTCCTTGCATGGCTCTATGATATACTCACACTTCTGCTGGTATGAGAACAATGGTATCTCTCCTGAGATTTTCTAAGGTAAAACTCAGAACCTGTCAATGCACTCTTTCCGGACTTTCACTACACTCCTTGCAGGAATTCTCAGGACGAGAAAAAATTGAAACTCATTTTCTCCCTCTCAAAGACTCCATACATTCAACATGAAATCATACATGTACAAAACATTGAAACAAATGCATAACAAAGACTAGAATTAACTACAAACATACCATTCAATAGATGTAAAAATAATTCATAAACACCATGAAAGTTGGATCAAAGCTTACTCATATTAATCCAAGTGCATTTGTACATGGGTTTTATAGCATCAACTATCTTCTTATACGCTCTTCTGCAATCTCTGTTCTTCTATTCTCTTTCTCTACAACTCTCTTCTCTTACAATGGGAATAATCATACAATACAATACATATTAGGGAGCTTTCTAGAGTTTTCGCTCCTACACTCTAAGCTATCTAATCAAAATAAAATCTACAACTAGTTTACATTTAATACAATAAGTGCCTCCAACAAATAGATGAGAGCAACCACTTAATATCTGTATTACAACTCAAAACATAAATGTCAATGCATCCTTTCAATATATTGCATTAATGTTTCATATTTTCAAATTCAAAATGCTTTCAAAATGTGCGTTGGTGTATATCCAGTTGTCCTTCGCTTTTGCGCTTGCTTTGTTTTCTTGCTTACAATGCTCCTGCATCATCTTGTATAATTCAAAATTTTTTTGAGTCCCCAAGAGGATTGATTGTCTTCCCTTACAAATCCATTGTTAATATCTGAAGGGATCATAGTCGTCAATCTCATAGTTTGGCATATCTCGACCCTTCCTCAACATATTTTATTTTTTGGAATAACCAAGTGTCGAGACCAGTACAAGGTTCTATGAGACCAAAACCTGGAGTGATAGTAAGGATCATCGATTGAGACGTCAGTATGTTAGGAGAAATCCTAATTGTCGATCCATGAATCCTTGTTAAACAAAAACCCTTACTATTTGTTAGCGTCAGAAGTCACTCCTGGATTGCTTGCAGGAGCAGAGCCTGACACCCATCAGTTTAATGTCACGATTTGTTTAAAAGGGGTGATCAAATGGAATAAAACTCAGAACAGTCATCTCAACTCAGAAACTAGGCCAGGCATGCACGGGTGAGTGAGGTCTTAGATAAACTTCAAACAGTGAGTTGTAATAAGGGTGAGTAGGGGGAAGACTTGCATGAGAAAAGCGTGAAGGTCTATCATAAACATCAAGTTTGTAACAGACTGAAGGAGAAAGCATTCGAATGCAAGATCCTCTTACATTCAAACACCAAAGACCATAGAATACAATAATGCCACAACAAATCCTTTATCATAACATCACTGCAACAATCCACACGAATCATTCGATCATGAACTCTCTGATATTAGATGAAAACATAGATGGAAAATGAGAACTGTTTGTCATAAAACAAAAAATCTCAAAAACAACTACACAACCCAGAGAACCAGGATATCTGCTAAAACTTTATAGTCGGAAGCTTAGCTCTACCATCGATAGATACAAAAATGGAGAAAACGCCTTCATATACTCAGAACAACAATAGCAGTGAAATCAAGACACTGCATTGAAGGCTTTGTGTCTGCATGGATTTCTGACAGTCAACCTCTGAGAGATCGTGCAACTTATGTCAGACACAATCTAACTTTTTACAGTTCCAACGGCGAATCGACGTGCCTTTAATTCACTGTCATGTTTTCCCATTATGGTGGAGGCGATGTCTAACCACCACCAACCGCTTCAATAACTGCTTCATCGGGATTCAGGATGGCCCGACCAACTCGGCACCTTCGGAACGTGGAGGGCCTCCCACACTGCCACCTGAAATACATGAATGTCTTGAAGAATAGGCATGGAGGCCAGTGTGGAAGATAGGGCACAGCAACGGGGTGATGGGGCCAAAACTGCGTGGGGCAGGAAAGAAACGATGAAGTGTAAGAGAAGTGGCGGAGGGGGATACATGTGGCGAGAGACGACACGTGGAATGAGGTGGGACACATGGCATGCAGTGGATGGATGGTAAAATGGGAAAGGGACCATGTGAACTTAGAGAAGGGGAGAGTGACAGATGTCGAAGGATGAGGGAAAGGTAAAAGGGCGCGAGCCTCATCGCACGGCCAGGAAGAGAACAGGCAGAAAGAGAGAGGATGGTCCACAAGCTGACATGACGGGAAGGGGGCCCACATTAGTTAATCGTCGGATGACAGAGGGTGCCTAGATGGCCTGTACGCCATTGATCTGGGCGCTTGAATTGCAGCCGTCAAAGAGGTGCACCCCGGATTCTGGACCCCCCCCTCCGCTTAAAGGTATAAAGGCGGCGGGGGCTCTGGAATTGCCTCGCGCGCTATTGATCTGGGCACATTGATCTTGACCGTCGAAGAGGTGCGCCCCAGATTCTGGACCCCCCCCCCCTCCGCTTAAAGGTAGAAGGGCAGGGGGGGGTTCGGAATCTCATCTGCATCGTTGATCCAGGCGCTGAGATCCTCGCCGTCCAGACTTGGTTTTCATTTAATCATGGGCGCATTAGCACCCCGAACTTTGGACAAGTGGGTTTTAACCCATTCTTTTGCATTCTAACCCCCCTACAAGAAATATTGCTAACATTTGGCTCCATGGGGGATAGAGTCATCCCTGTGATGCTCTAAGAACTCTTTTGCAGATTTAGTTCCTTTGCTATTGGGCTATAGATTCATTTATTAGTCCGGAAAAAAAAACAAAAACAATATTTACAAAACAAAACAAAAGAGTTGAATGCGGCTCAGAGAAAACATTTTTTTAAGAAATGCCCATTTACTGGGCCACTGAAAACTTCTTTGCCTTCCAGATCCTGTAACCTGTAAGTGTTGTTTAAACATACTTCAAATATCTTGAAAGGCCCCAACCAGAGGGCATCAAATTTACTGTGTTTTCCCCTTTCCTACCTGGGTGCATCCCATTTGAGCACCAGATCACCTTGCTTGAATTCTTTCTTTTTTCTCTTCCTGTCAAAAGCCTGCTTGATCTTCTGCTGATGATTGTAGGCCCTATTCATGACCTATTCCCTGATCTGCTACACTTCCACCATCTGATGAATCCTTCTAATTATGTGGTTAGGTTCTCCTTCAAAGTCCTAGAGGAGATTTTCCACAGGTAAGGCGAGTTGAATGGGGAAAACAACCTCTATTCCGTAGACAAGTTGGAAAGGTGAGAGACCCAAGGATTTCTTTGTTGTTACCCGATCGACCCAAAGGGAAAATTTGAGCTTTGAGTCCTAGGCCCTATGATTGTCCTCCAATAGCTTCTTGATGAGCTTGATTAGGATTTTATTGGAGGACTCTGCCAGTCCATTTCCCTAAGGGTAGTATGGAGTGGAGTGAACCAACGAAATCCAAAACTGTTCACAGAACTTGACCAGAGGCTCAGACCTAAAGGGCGCGGCATTGTCAGTGACAATCCTACTTGGGTAGCCAAATCTGGCTATGATATCTTCCAAGAGGCTGATGATTACTTTGTGAGAAGTGATCCTGGTGGGGGAAGCCTCTATCCACTTGGTGAAATAATCAGTAGCAGTGAGGATCCATCTGTGCTGGCCACTTGAGGGAGGATGAATCTCTCCGATGAAATCCAATCCCCACTGCTGAAAAGGTGCTGAAACTACTACAGGCTTTAATGGGAGAGATTTGAGTTGTTGCTTACCTGAGAACTTTTGGCATTTGATGGAAGCCCTGACTTCCCTGCAGACATCAGTAAACAAAGTAGGCCAGTAATACCCAGCCCAGAGGATTTTGTGGGATGTGGTCTTCCAAAAATGATGACCTCTACAGAGACTGCTATGGAAATCAAACATGACCTTCTGGGCTTGTTGCTGGTCCAGACATCTTAGCAATACTCCCAGAGGGTCTTTCCAATACAAGGCTTGGTCAATGAGGCAGTATCTGACCGCTTTGAGCTTCAGAGCTTTGGCCCTACTCTTTCCTAATCCATCAGGGGGATTTAATTCTTACAAAAAATACAAGATATCCTTGTACTAGGGACATGCTGTTAGTGGTATGATGGTCTGAGGATTCCTGTTGGATGACTCAGCTTGCTCATTGATGAAGTTAATCCCTAAATCCTTGCAGTTGGATTCATCTAGCATCTTGGCCAAACCCTGCCCCTTTATTAGCTTGGTGGGCTTAACTTCCAGGTCAAATTCCAGGATCTTGGTGATCCATTTACCTCTTCTCCCGTCTATGTCAGGTTGTATAAGAATGTCCTTCACATAGGCTGAAGGGACATATGCAGTGATCTTCGAGTACAAAACATAGATCCTGAAAGCTTTGAGAGATGTCACCAATGCATAGGCCTACTTCTCCATGATATCATACCTGAGTTCAACATCTCTCAATGCCTTGCTATAGAAAGCAATAGGTTGCTCTCACCCTTGATCATTTTTTTGCAACAAGACTGCTGCTACCGAGTCATCAGAAGAAAATGAGAAAATCAGGAAGTCTTTAGAATAATCGGGACTGATTAGCACAGGTGCCTCGGTCAATGCTTTCTTTATTTGGGAAAAAGATGCCCTGGGTTCAAAAGTCCATTTCACTTCATGGCCCTTCCTGAGCATGGCTGTGATGTGTTTCACCAGCTCGGTGAAGTTCGAGACGAATCTCCTTAGAAAGTTAACCTTCCCCAAAAATGCCTAAACTTCCTTCTTGGACCTGGGAAGTGACAGGGTCTGAATCGCTTCCACCCTGCTTGGGTCAATCCTTACTCCTTTTGCTGACACTATGTGACCTAATAGATTCCCCTCCTGCATAACAAACAGTGATTTCTTGGGGTTTAAAGATAGGCCATACCTCCGACACTTCAAGAAAACTCTTTTTAAGTGACAACAGTGCTCTTTATCAGTCTTGGAGAAGACTGTGATGTCATCCAGATATATCACCACAAATTGGTCCTTGTCCCCGACGAAGGCTATGTCCATGGCCCGCTGAAAAGTTGCTTCTGCATTCATCAGTCCGAAAGGCATTTTGGCATACATGAACGTGCCCCACGGAGTAGTGAAGGCTGTTTTTTCTCTGTCCTCAGGCATGAATGATATCTGATTGTATCTAGAGAAACCATCAATCATGGATATCCTAGATGCGCCAGTGACCCTCTGTAATATGTGCTCCATGTTGGGCAGGGGATAATTTTCTTTTCTGGAACTTCTATTCAGGTTCCTGAAATCGACGCAAAGTCTGATTTCTCCACTTTTCTTTCTCACTGGAACCAAATTGGCTACCCATTCAGAATATCTCAAGGGGACAATGATCTGGGCATCCAACAACTTTTTTACCTCTTTCTCCATGACAGGTAGCAACATGGGTTTTATTTGTCTCATCTTCTTCTTGAATGGATTAGCCTCCTCTTTCAGTGGGATTTTGTGCTCGATGACTGATGTGTCATACGTCTTGAGGTCTTCGTAGGTCCATGCAAACACATCAGAAAATTCCTTTAGCAACTTAGTATATCCGGCCCTCTGCTCCTCAGTCAAACTCCTTGACAGTTTGAAAAACTTAGGCTCCTTAGGTGTGCCTATGTTGCACTCAGCTGTGTCATCATCATCACCTAAAACTTTACCTTTCACCGCCACATCATTCCCATCGAACAGTCTTTCTAATGGGATTAGACCTTTCGGAATGTAATTGCTCGGTAGATGAATGATCTGGTGATTAGCAATTTTATTCACAAACTCCCCAAGGTGACGGTCACCTTCCTCATCAGGATTCTCATCTATGTGCATTGTAGAAAAGTCATCAATGGATTGGAGGAATTTCTTGATTTCCTGATCATCTTCAAACACCTTCCAGTGTTTGACGTTGTCTGGTATAGAAGGTCTGTATTTTATTTCAACGTCGGATCTGACCACAGGCGGTGAAGGAACTCCGAGCAAGCTAGTTGTAACAGCTAAAAATTCAGCTGAAGCATTTTCCTCCCTTGGAATGTAGGAAATGTTAAAAGCCAGGAAGAAATTATCAACCAGGTCCCATACCTCATTTCTGTAATTCCTGAGCCGAGGGTTCTTGGCACGGTAGGCATTTTTTACCTGCTGGATGATCAACTCTGCATCTCCAAACACAATCATTTCCTTAATTCCCATTTCCTTGGCGACTCTTAATCCCAGAACCAGAGCTTCATACTCCACCACGTTATTAGTGACTTTGAATTCCAGCTTGTATGACAGAGACATGGTCTCTCGGCAGGGTGATATGAATATCACTCTGGCACCTGCACCCATACTAGAGGAAGCTCCATCAAATAACATATTCCAAATAGAGGTGGTTGTAGGGGGTGTCTCCTAATTAAGAATGGGCTGCTTTCTGATCTGTAGAGGAGCCTCAGGGGTGTGGTTGAGTTGTAGTAAACTGGATCCTAAATCAGTGTCCAAGGCATAGATGGGATGATTGGTAGGGTTGGCTTCATCACTGATTATGTAGGCCAGTTGGGCTTCTCTGTATAGTCTCCTATGCTCCCCTCCAAACACTAGAATGGTGGCATATGTGAGATCCATCTGCAAGGTTCCCCCCAGTCTCTTTATCCAGGATCTTGACAACAACATGCCAAACTTAGGGGGAACATCAGCTACCACAATATCCATGACCATACTTTTCATGGGTAGCTGAAACAAGGAGACTACCAGGTCCTTAATGACTCCCAAGCACTGAACCCTCATGGAGTCGAAAGAATAGAGGTCATGATAGGCTCGGGTGACTTCTAGTCCCAACTCTTCCATGACAGTTTTGGGCATGAGGTTGTGAGAGGCCCCTGAATCCATAAGGAAATTATGCAGCACTTTGCCATGTATGTTCAGGGATGTGTAGAAGGGAGGGGATGAATCATCTCTGTCTTCTACCATGGGACCTAGGACAACTACAGGCCTTTCATCTTGGAGGTTGATGGAATATGTGAGAGGGTATGAGGCTTCAGATTTCAACAACTCAGAGAAGCATTTTTTGAATTCCCCATGTTTAATTAACTCAGTGAGTGGCACAAGAATTCTAATCTTTTGAATCTCATGTTCGAAATTGAAAGAAGACATAGGCTTTGGGATTTCTCTAATTTTAGGAACATGATTATGAACAATGGGAGAGAGAGGTTGGGCCTTCTTACCTCTATGAGCATCTACTACTTCATCAGTAGATTTCTCTATTCTAGTGGATTTCTCAGGAACATCAGGTGCTACTTCCCCTTTGTCGGACAGGTTGTACTTGCCTTGCCCGTTGCTAGCCTTGTCTCCCTTGCTCAATTCATTTAGCTGACTATCCATGAGATACTCTTCATAAGCAGTCTGAGTGAGATGAGGAAATGGAGGAGTATCCTCTAGGCAATGGATTTCAGGATCCAGCTCATTTGCTTCTCTTTCCTCCTCATGGGCAACCAGATGGTTCTGAAAAGGGGCCTGAATCCTCTGGTCTTCTCTGTCTCTTCCCCTTTCTTTGTGCATAGTTGGGGGAGGAATATTATTTGGCCTCCTGAAACCTCCTTTATTTTCAGTGTTCTGAGGGCCCTTATATGTTTGTTTCCTTTCTACCTTTAACCTCTCCACCTCTTCGGTTAGAAACTTCATCATCTCGGTTAATTCGTTCACTTGAGGGTGAGGCAATGATGGGCCAGAAGTTGAGGCTTCGGTTCTTCCCTTCCTTCTATCTGTGTCTACTTTGTTCCTCAGTCTGTTAGCTGCCAATATGTTGGATTCCACTTCTACGACAACATCTTTCATTTGAGCTAAGGAGGCAACTCTTCTTTCTCTCAATAGCAGGCAGAAATTAGGATCAAATGCGCCAGCATATGAAATTTGAGAAGAGGATTTTGAGGGCTTTATCTCTGCAAGGATCTTGTTGTACATATTATTAAATCTTTTGGAGAAGTCTGAGACAGACTCTCCTTCTATCTTCCTCAGAGACCCAAACTCTATCATGTAATACATGAAATCTTTCCTGTCTCCCCACTGCCTCATGAAAATGTTATCCAAGGCTTCAATGCCAAAAATAGATCCAAAGGCCAGTCCTCTGAACCATTTCCTGACCTCACCATCTAGGCTCTAGACAAAGACTCTCATCCAGACATCTTCACTCTCGATATTCAAGTTGTCTGCATAACTGTAAAAAGCAGCTAGGTGCTCTTCAACAGCTATGCCTCCCTCCCCACTGAACTTGGGCATGCATTTCAAATAGTCTCCAACAGGGAGGGGATTCATAGGATGTGCTAGGATTAAAGGGGCATATCTGGCAGCAACTATGGTGTCCACTCTATTTAGAGGGGGATTAACACCAGCCATAGGGATATTAGGTAAAGGAGAACTCGGAGGAGAAGGAGTATGGACGAGAGATGTCAAAAAAGAGGTTCTTGGAGGAGACAACGGAGAAAATAGAGAGAGAGCTAAGGGACCTGAGTGTGCAGATGCTTCTCTCTATGCAACAGTAGCAATAAAAGGAGGGGTGGTGAAGCCTTCAGAAGCTTGAGGTCTGTGTTGAGGCAAGACTTCCAGGGAGGGGGGAGTGACAAGGATCTCTCTTCCTGATACGAGACCAGGAGGAGAAAACTCAGTAGGAACACTCCCGAAATTTAGAAAATGGGAAACCTCGGAGGAAGGAAGACTAGGAAGCTGCGAATAAGAAAATGGATTTCTCACAGAAGGGGAGGGCGTATTACCTGTTTCGGCGATGGAAACTTCTTTTGCAGAGCTCTTTCCCTTTCCGTGCACCGCTTCTGCGTTAGCTTCTGGTGTAGCTAAAGGCAAGTGTGGATTAGACCTCGTATGTCTGCCTCTCGAAGCCACAGTTTATAGAGCAGGTTCTCCCCAGCGGAGTCGTCACAATGGAGTCGCCAAGTGCACAGTAGAAATATTCAGGTTCTGATATCTGATGCGCCTTCAGAATCAGTTGATCTTTGTAATTCAATCATGGGGAAAATATCCAACTTCATCCTCGGCAACGGCGGCAGAAATGTTAGCGTCAGAAGTCACTCCTGGATTGCTTGCAGGAGCAGAGCTTGAAACCCATCATTTTAATGTCACAATTTGTTTAAAAGGGGTGATCAAATGGAAGCAAACTCAGAACAGTCATCTCAACTCAGAAACTAGGCCAGGCATGCACGGGTGAGTGAGGTCTTAGATAAACTTCAAACAGTGAGTTGTAGTAAGGGTGAGTAGGGGGAAGACTTGCATGAGAAAAGCACGAAGGTCTATCATAAACATCAGGTTTGTAATAGACTGAAGGAGAAAGAATTCGAACGCAAGATCCTCTTACATTCAAACACCAAAGACCAGAGAATACAATAATTCCACAACAAATCCTTTATCATAACATCACTACAACAATCCACACGAATCATTCGATCATGAACTCTCTGATATTAGATGAAAACATAGATGGAAAAGGAGAACTGTTTGTCATAAAACAAGAAATCTCAAACAAAACTACACAACCCAGAGAACTAGGATATCTGCTGAAACTTTACAGTCGGGAGCTTAGCTCTACCATCGATAGATACAAAAATGGCGAAAATGCCTTCATATACTCAGAACAACAATAGCAGCGAAATCAAGACACTGCATTGAAGGCTTTGCGTCTGCATGGCTTTATGATAGTCAACCTCTGAGAGATCGTGAAAATTATGTCAGACACAATCTAACTTTTGACAGTTCCAATGGTGAATCAACGTGCCTTTAATTCACTACCGTGATTTCCCATTATGGAGGAGGCGATGTCTAACCACCACCAATTGCTTCAATAACTGCTTCATCGGGATTGAGGATGGCTCGACCAACTCGGCACCTTTGGGACGTGGAGGGCCTCCCGCACTGCCACCTGAAATAGCTAAATGGCTTGAAGAATAGGCATGGAGGCCAGCATGGAAGATAGGGCACATCAATGGAGTGATGGGGTCAAAACTGCGCGGGGAAGGAAAGAAGCAATGAAGTGTAAGAGAAGTGGCGGAGGGGGATACATGTGGCGAGAGATGACACATGGAATGAGGTGGGACACATGGCATGCAATGGATGGATGGTGAAATGGGAAAGGGACCATGTGAACTTAGAGAAGGGGAGAGTGACAGATGTTGGAGGATGAGGGAAAGTTAGAAGGGCGGGAGCCTCATCGTACGGCCAAGAAGAGAACAGGTGGAAAGAGAGAGGATGGTCCACAAGCTGATATGATGGGAAGGGGGCCCACATTAGTTAATCGTCAAATGACAGAGGGTGCCCATATGGCCTATGCGTCATTGATCCAGGCGCTTGAATTGCAGCCGTCGAAGAGGTGCACCCCGGATTTCGGACCCCCCCCCCTCCGCTTAAAGGTAGAAAGGCGGGGGGGGTCCATAATCACCACGCACATCATTGATCCGGGCGCGTTGATATTGACCGTCGAAGAGGTGCGCCCCAGNCCCCCCCCCTCCCACCCTCCGCTTAAAGGTAGAAAGGCGGGGGGGGTCCAGAATCCCATCTGCGTCGTTGATCCAGGCGCTGAGATCCTCGCCCTCCAGACTTGGTTTTCATTTAATCATGGGTGCATTAGCACCCCAAACTTTGGACAAGTGGGTTTTAACCCATTCTTTTGCATTCTAACCCCCCTACAAGAAATATCGCTAACACTATTAATCTCAAATATCTATCTTTCACTTAGGAGAATGTTGGGGATATGACGTCATGGTGATGAGGTTTTCCACCTTGGCATCCCATGTGTCACAGGGAGTGATATATGTCCCTCTGTGATTTTCCATTGGAGCATGAATGGGTCCTATTGGGATAGGGAGTTCCCTTCATCTCTTCATGGGCATTTTTGATGGTCAGATCAGTAGGGGACTACCCCAATAAGCTTGGACCATAGGATCTTGTCATACTGTTTTCATAAGCAAGGTGAGTGAAAACCCAAGATAAGGATAAAGCATCGACAATACCCTCATTAGTTATGCAACGAGGACCATTTATCTCTTGATGAGCTGGAAAAACCTTAGTCGTCGATCACTTATGAGATTTGTGTAAAGGGAAATAAAATATGATGGCATCACATGATTATGTGGCATGCATGCAAGGTAGTGAGGGTGTCAGGATGACAAGTGTCATCTCATGGTTGGCTTACAAGAGTTAGAGAGGAGAGAAGTATTGATATCCATTGGCCTCATCAGATATTGGATGGGGATATCTGAATCGTTGATCCAGACATGTCATCATCAGATGAGAAGGAGGTTGGCATGGTTACATTCGATAAAAGATTTTCAAAGATAAAATAATTATACTTCCATTGACAATTGTTGATGTTAGTGGGCCTCATCCACAAACTATGGGGACCATCGATATAGGGGTGCTAACCCCCATGCAAAGATATGTTTTTGACATGCTCCTAGTTGTCGATATCTGAGATTTAGAACTGTAGGATCTGTGGAAAGCATACCTTAAAGCATCATTTTTATAGTTCCATGAACAAGGTCAATTTTGTGGGATATTGAATCCCGACGATGATGAGAGGTGGGCCAAATTCAAAATGGAGACCTGACGTGTTACCTCTACATGGTTGGGATGGACAGTGAAAGACCATGTCGACACCACATGGGATTGAGATGGAAGTTTGATAAAAAAATCTAGAGAATATTTAAGAATCCATGACTTTGACCCCAAGCTCAAATTTGGGAGTGGTTACATCCATTGCAAAACTCTTGATGAGCAGAAGATAATAATATGCTCGAGACAATCTTTACGAGGGTTGAGGAGAAGCGAAATATTAATTCCCCATATCCTTTAATCTTAATAAGGGGTCAGGTATGTTACAAAAGAAATGATGTTCTCATCCCAAACACTTTGATTGACTTAGGGGATGACATCAATATCATGACTCAACAAACCATGGAAAAATTACAATTACTTAACCTTCATCCTACACCCAATGTTTTAGAATTAGTAGACTGATCCAAGATTAAACCCATTGGTGTATTGGATGATGTGATTATTTCCTTAGAATCATGGGAGTACCCCATTGAATTTATGATCTTGGAGCCAAAAAATTCTTCAAGGGGTCACCCCATGATCTTAGAAATACCATGTTTGGCCACTACAAATGCATTTATTGGTTGTAGGTCCACAACCATGATTATTTCACACCAAGATTC
This sequence comes from Picea engelmannii, assembly GCA_009831015.1. Taxonomy (NCBI): domain Eukaryota; kingdom Viridiplantae; phylum Streptophyta; class Pinopsida; order Pinales; family Pinaceae; genus Picea; species Picea engelmannii. The sequence goes on from ML779430.1 coordinate 426,828, forward strand.
AGTGAAAAAGATAAATCTATATCCTCTGATATTCTCATGATATTGAAAATGATTTGTGGCTAGACACCACCAATAATGATGAATAAAATGTTCAACCTATTTATGCAATAGATCATATTATGCAATTCATAGTACTCACCAAAGAAGATCAGATTTAAAGTTTTTTTGTCCATTTAGATCCTTTGCAAAATTTGGATTTATCACTTGATCATATTTTAGTTCATTTTTCAATAAAATTATGATTCGAATGCTTCCTCATCACTAAAAAATTATGGAATAGCCACTCGTATGTCAGAATCAAGCACCATTCCTACAAAAATCAATCCAGGTAAAGTTTTACATATAAATTCTCACACAAATTCGAACTTTCCTATTTTTTACAAGCACGCAAATTCCTTTTCTTGTAACTATCATGATATGAAGGGAATTGACACAACCTCACCCCTCGCCTCGGCAAAAGGCCTCTGCACTGACCTCCCGGTCTCTAAGGATCATTCAAAGTTCACCCTCAAGCCGAAGTGGCTCCCTCGATTCCCCCCTGGAATCTTTATTTAAATTTGACCCACAGGTCTTTTTCGGCACCTTACAGCCTTTAGGCCCGATCCCATCTCCATTCACAACAAAAATTCACAATTGGGTTTCAAGGTTTTCCAATCCCCGATGTCACAAACACTTGCCTCCTCGAATTCCCAATCTTTGATATCCCTATGTGCTTCCTTTGTGCTATAGCCCCTCCTCGCTATGCCCTAATCATTTGACCTGTTCTCATAAGACCGCAGCCTTACCTCCCTTCAAGGGTTTCAGACTTTCTTATGCTAAAATGCACGGACACTTTGTCCACGGGATCCCTGATCCTCCAACTCCTGATATGAATTTTCCTTTCGGGAAATTTACCGAAGGCTACAGGCTCGGCCACGCGTCCCTAAGGATGGACGGTCCTTGCCACTTCAGGGGTTTTACTGTGGAAATTCGCGATGCCTTGCTATGATGATATGACGTTAGTAGGGACCCACATGGAGCTCTCCTCTTTTCGGAAAATCGGACTTCGCAATTTCAAATTGCAAGTCCTCCTTGTCTCCCTGACTCACGAAATGTCGATCCCCGACTTCCGTCGGATTTTTGACATGCGTCCCAAGTGGATGGATGGTTCAGTTCAACCCTCGGGTTTTGCCAATGATAAAACCAAACCACTTACCTATGTGAGCCCCGATGATCGAAATGTCGAAATCCGGATGGCCATGCCTTGGGTCAGAACTTTCCTCCTCCCATTCATGAAGCTTAAACTTCATGCAACTCCTGGTCAATCCAAAAGCTAACGGGTATCTATGTGATGATTTGACAGTCCAAAATCTCCTGAGCTTGAACTCCATATGTAGATGTAACCTCCTTGCTTCTCTGGCAGATTTGACGGCTGGCAATATTTCGCTAATCCTCCCCACAGATTCCTGACCGTCAGTCTCTTCCCTTTGATGATTTCTACGAAGGAAACCAAGGACTCTTCCCTGGACTTATCTACTTGTGCTACAAACATCCGATGCCCCTCCATGTTTTCAAAGACTTTACTCCCCCTGAGCTTCTCACACTTCAAGCCTCAAAGAGGATCCTTGCACGCACTCTTTGCGGAAACCTCCAAACACCTGAAGTATTCTACACTCTTTGACTTGGCGCACACTCTGCAGCAACGACCTCCCAATAGCTTTTCTCATATACGCAACTCTGAGACTCTCCTCGGCCTGCGCACACCTTGCACGGATCCTGTGCCCAACTGCACTCTGAGGGAATGAGAACAAAAGATGCCTCTCCTGAGCTTTGAGAGACAACCCTCTGAACTCCTTGTCAATGCACTCCTTGCGGACAATTCAATTGCAGTCCTTACAAAAATCTTTCTCAGATAGAGAAACAATTGAAACTCATTCTCCTTACTCTTCTTCTCTCAAATTTCAAACATTCAACAAGAATTCATTTATTCATAGCATAAAGTAATCGCATGACAGAAAGAATAAACCGTTCATGAGCATAACATTCAAAGATGCATACACAGAGAACAAACAGGACGCCATGAATTTGAATCAAAGCTTTTCTATTAATTCAAATATCTGTACATGGGTGTTCTTACACAACCCTCTGCATGCTCTTCCTTCTTTGTTCATGCTGCTATCATACAATACCCAATGAGGGTGTCTATATCCATTTTCCCTCTACTCCTTCTAAAACTATCGAATCTAATATTCAATTCTACCTACTTACATAAATGCTTTCTACCTACTATGGACGAGAGAGGATCGCTCATGGTCCTTTACAATATTTAAGTACACCTTTCCTTAACTATCTCATTTAAGTTTGGCGCATCCACTCTTCAGAAGTTTTATCCAATTTATCATGTGCTCAAAATGTGTTGCACTTTCCCCACGCTTGCTTGATGTTGACGATGCTCTTGCATCATACTCCCTCTCTTGAAAATTTTCATGGGATCCTATCCATGAGCTCTCGTACAGTCTGTCCATGCTTTTGGATGACTTCTTTGCTTTCCCAGCTAGCATATTCAACTGGATGGCCCTTCCATTTGACCAAATATTCAAAGTATTCTTTCCTTCTGGTCTTGTTGCCAATTCTTTTGTCTAGTATGCTTTCCATTTGTGGCTTCTCTGCAAATGGCATCTGCTTTTTCCATTGAACCTCTGACTGTTCATCACTTGTTACTGCTTCCTCAACTTTGTATGGGTACAAATCTGAGACATTGAATATCGGAGAAATTCCGATCCCATCGGGTAATTCAATCTCATAATCATTTATCCCAAATTTCTTCAAGACCCTACATGGTCCAATTTTCTTCATCTTCAACTTGTTATATGTCCCTTTCGGGAACCTTTCTTTCCTCAAATGTGCCAAAATAAAGTCACAAACTTCAAACTAAGGTTGTCTCCGGTGTTGATTTGCTCTGCGCTTATACTCCTGATTTGAATTCTGCAATCATTCCTTCACCTGGCTGTGAAGTTCCTTCATCACTTTTGCAAAATCTTTTGCACTAGCACTCCTAGTCGCAGTTTGTTCTGAATCCCTTAATTCAGAAATTCCCCTCAGTTGTATGCCATAGACAATCTGAAATGGACTCTTCCCTATGCTCCTATTGACTGATTCGTTATAAGAAAACTCTGCTTGTGGTAATACGTTGTCCCACTGGATGTGGTGTTCTGCTACTAAGATTCTCAGCAAGTCTCCCAGACTTTTGTTTGTTCATCCGTCTGAGGATGATAAGATGAACTAAAAGAAAAGTTAGTTCCCAGCTTCATCCATAAGGTCCTCTAGAAGTGTCCTATGAACTTCGTATCTCTGTCCGAAACTATGCTCCTTGGAAAGATGTGAAGTCGAATGACTTCTCTGAAAAATAGATTTGCAATGTGAGTTGCATCACTGGTATTATGACATGGAATGAAGTGCGTCATTTTTGGAAAACCTATCCACCACCAAAAAGATTGAGGCAAATTCTCTTTGTGTCCTTGGCAACCCCAATATGAAATCCATGCTGATTTCATCCCACGGCCTCTCAGGTATGGGCAATGGTTGATAAAATCTTGCATTTTGTCTTCTTCCCTTCGAATGCTAGCAAATTATGCATCTGTCCATGAATCTCTTGACATCTTCTTGCATTCCCAGCCAAAAATATGACTCATTCAGCTTTGCAAATGTTTTTTCATGACCGAAGTGTCCGACCAATCCTCCACTATGTTTCTCTTTCAGCAGATTCTCCCTGATGGAGCACTTTGGAATACAAAGTTGATTACCTCTGAATAGTAATCCCTCCTGGATCAGGTATTCTTCCCATTAGATTCTATCTCTGAGAACTGGATTCTCAGTTGCCTCATATGCCTCTTGAAAATCTAGATCATCTGCGTACATGTCCCTGAGATCATCAAAACCCAGTGTTCTGACTTTGAACTCCTACAACAGCAAACACTTCTTGCTCAAAGCATCAACAACTTTGTTAGCAGTACCAGAAATGTGTTTAATCAAAAAAGTGAAATTCTGCATATATTCAACCCATTTTACACGTCTCAGATTCAACTTTTCCTGTTGAGTCACAAATTGCAGTGCATGATTATCACTGTATAAGACAAATTCTTTGGGAATCAAGTAATGCCTCCATTTATTTAATGCATGTATAATAGCATAAAACTCCTTATCATAAGTGGAGTATTTCACTTTTTCTTCATTCAGCTTCTCGCTGAAGTATGCTATTGGCCTATCTTCTTGACTCAAGACTACCCCTATTGCAAATCCACTTGCATCACATTTCACTTGAAATGTCCTTTGAAAATCAGGCAGCACCAGAATTGGTTGTTCCGTAATTCTCCTCTTCAACAAATTAAAACTTTTCTCAGCCTCTTCTGTCCAGTGAAAATATTTATGTCTTTTATTCACTGTATCCAACATTGTTGTGCTAATTCCACTGAAATTCCTGATGAACTTCCGGTAGAAACTAGCCAACCTGTGAAAACTTCTCACCTCAAAGATATTCTTCGGTGATGGCCAATTCTTGATCACCTCTACCTTACCTGGATCAATCCTCAACTCATCCGCCGAAATAAAAAATCCCAAGTAAATGAGCTTTGTCTTCATGAATGAGGATTTCTTCATGTTTATGAGCAACTTCTCTTGCTGTAATCTCTTCATTACAATAGCCAAGTGTTTCAGATGCTCATCCCTTGTTTGACTGAAAATCAGTATGTCATCCAGATACACGATGATAAATTTCTCGATGAACTCTTTCAGGACTTCATTCATCAACCTCATAAAAGTACTTGGCACATTTGTTAAACTAAACGGCATAACAAGCCATTTGTACAACCCTTTGTTAGTCTTGAATTTTGTTTTCCATTCATCACCTTCCCTCATGCGGATTTGATGATAACCACTTTTCAAATCAATCTTTGAAAAATATTTTGCTCCATTTAAGCAATCCATCAAATCATCCATCCTCAACAATGGAAATCTATATCTTATGGTTATCTTGTTAATTTCCCTTGAGTCAGTACACATCCTCCAACCTCCATCTTTCTTCGGACTGAGTACTGTTGGGACAACACACAGACTCAAGATTTACCTGACCAAACCTTTGTCCAACAACTCCTGGACTTGCCTCTTGACCTCTTCATTCTCTTGTGGCGTCAATCTGTACGCGGCCTTATTTGGTAAAATAGCTCCTGGTATGAGTTCAGTATGATGACTCACACTTCTTATTGGTGACAACGAATGAGGTAATTCCTCTACTACTATATCAGCGAACTCTTCCAGCAGTTCCTAAATTTCTTTTGGTAAATCATCCACTCTTGTGCTAGTCAAAACAATCCTCAATTTTTTGACCACAATGAATTGCGGTTCCTCTTTCTTCTTGACCTCTGTAAGAAGTTCCCTCCCACTCATGAGAAGTACAGTGTTGCTTACTTCAAGTTTCACTTCCTTATCTTTGATTGGAAGCAACATGTGAGTTCTCCCATTCTTTTCAAGGGTGTATGTGTTCATCTTCCCATCATGAATCACATTTCTGTCATATTGCCATGGTCTACCCAACAATAAATGACAAACTTCCATAGGAATAACATCACAGAGTATCTTATCATTATATCCTCCTATCTTAAACTCAACTAAACATTGTTTAGTGACATTTACCTGATGTCCCTTTTGTAGCCATGAAACTTTATATGGACTTGGATGTTCAATCATCTCCAGCTCCAGCTTTTCTACCATCTCCGTAGAAACGAGATTATCTGTGCTACCAATGTCCATAATGACCTTGCATACCCTGTCCTTGGTTTTACAAGCTGTCCAAAAAAGTCTATTTCTCTGGACTGAACTCTCCACTTCCTTTTCTGGTGTCAAAAAAACCTTTCACATCATCAGTGATCTTCCACCTTCAACATCCTCTGCCTCAACATTTCGCCCCTGTACTTCGGCGATGTGAGTCTCTCCACCCTCTTTCTTCTTATCAGGACACTCATAAGACTTGTGCCTATTATTTCCACATGTGAAGCATTTTATTACTCCACCTCTTCCTCTTCCCCTATCTCTAGTACGAGGAAAAGTATTATTATCAGCATAATCTCCTCTCTACTCAGTATGTTGTCCTCACTATGAGCTTCCACCTCTCTCAATTTGAGTCTTAGTTTTCTTCCAGTCTTCCTTGGGCTTCTGACTTTTATCTTGGACAACTAATTTTCCCCTGGCTTGACTTCTGCCTCGACTTCTCTGACTCTGATTTCAACTGAGCTTCTCTTCAGCTTTCAGAGCCATCTGATAAGAATCTTCCACCGTTTGGATGGTAACCATGTTCATCTCATCTTGAATGTCATAGCTCAGGCCATTCATGTACCTAACAACCTTTTCATCATCGCTTTCCCGATGACCTACCTTGATGTTTAGCTTGTAGAATTCTTCAGTATATTCCTTCACTGTCATCAGCTTCTGTCTCAGGTTCTGCATCCTCCTAAACAGAGTAATCTGGTAATCCCTAGGGATGAATTTTACCTTCATCTTTGCAATCATCCTATCCCAGCTCTTGATCTTTTTCTTACCTTTGCAACATCTGTCATCTTGTAGTTCATCCCACCACAATGTTGCATGTCCCTTTAATATTGTGATAGCGTGCTTGACCTTCTTGTCATCCTCGACATCTTCATAGTCAAAGTACGTGTCTAGGGCTCTAATCCAGTCTAGAAGGTCTTATGCATCCAAGTTTCCCTCATAAAATGGAATGTCCATTTTCGCTTTTGCACCCATTCTTGCAACAACTCTGATCAAATGTTCATTTGATGCATCTTCGACTACAACTTCTTCTTCATGTTCTTCCTCTATTTCGCTTTCGGAATCACTTAGATCCCCAACACTGACTGTGCGTCTTTGTGTTGTCTCCATGTCTTCGAGTCTGGCTTGTAGATCACGCATCTCTCTTTCCATTTATGTATTTTTCATTTGTCTACCCCTTCTTCTCGGCATTTCCCTCTCCTCTTCGGGATTGGGTGATTGTCGATCTCTTCTTCTAGGCGGCATGACGAATTTTCTTCTTCTCTGCTATAGAAAGAAAATAATCTCTTCTAATCTGTGATACCAAACCTGATGCAGCCTCACCCCTTGCCTTGGCAAAAGGCCTCTGCGCTGACCTCCCAGTCTTTAAGGATCGTTCAAAGTTCACCCTTGAGCCGAAGTGGCTCCCTCGATTCCCCACTGGAATGTTTATTTAAATTTGACCCACAGGTCTTTTTCGACACCTTACAACCTTTAGGCCTAATCCCATCTCCGTTCACAACAGAAAGTCACAATTAGGTTTCAGGGTTTTCCAATCCCTGATGTCACAAACACTTGCCTCCTCAAATTCTCGATCTCCGATATCCCGATGCGCTTCCTTTGTGCTATAGCCCCTCCTGGCTATGCTCTAATCATGTGACCTGTTCTCATAAGAATGAAGCCTTACCTCCCTTTGGGGTTTTTGAACTTTCTTATGACAAAATGCACGGACGCTTTGTCCACGGGATCCCCAATCATCTGACTCCCGATATGACTTTTCCTTTCAGGAAATTTCCCGAAGGCTACGGGCTCGACCACGCGTCCCCAAGGATGGATGGTCCTCGCTGCTTTGGGGTTTTCACTATGGAAATTCCCAATGCCTTGCTATGATGAGATGCTGTCATCAGGGACCCACACATAGCTCTCCTCTTTTCGGAAAATCAGACTTTGCGATTTCAAATTGCAAGTCCTCCTTGTCTCCCTGACTCACGAAATGTCAATCCCTGACTTTCGTTGGATTTTTTACACGTGTCCCAAGTGGATGGACGGTTCATATCAACCCTCGAGTTTCACCAATGATAAAACCAAACCACTTACCTATGTCAGCCCCAATGACCAAAATGCTGAAATCCCGATGGGCACGCCTCGGGTCGGAACTTTCCTCCTCCTGTTCACGAAGATTAAACTTCGTGAAACTCCTGGTCAATCCAACGGCTGACGGGTATCTATGTGACGATCCGACAGTCCACAATATCCTAAGCTTTAACTCCAAACGTAGCTGTAACCTCCTGGCTTCTCTGGAAGATCTGACGGCTAGCGAGATTTCGCTAATCCTCCCCATGGATTCTTGACCGTCGGTCTCTTCCCTTTGATGATTTCTATGAAGGAAACCAAGGACTCTTCCCTGGAGTTATCCGCTTGCGCTACAAACTTTTGATGCCCCTCAATGTTTTCAAAGACTTTACTCCCCCTGAGCTTCTCACACTTTGAGCCTCAAAGAGGATCCTTGCACGCACTCTTTGCGATTGTTGGAAATATTTTCATTGATGGCAAAGGCTGAGGAAAAAGAGTTTTCATGTAGAGTTCTCTGTAAGAAAATCAGTGTATGGTTGAGTTTTGGATGGGAGCGTATGATCACTGAATAAGGTTGTCGACATCCATCAGATCTACAGAAGTTGTGAGGAAGATAAGGCTGATAGTGTGTGGGCCAGGTAGTAGGTGCTTCATCGGAGAATCAGGAATCGAAGTTTCGCGAGTCCCGTGAACAAGTGCATCAGACATCGTGAAATTGTGATATGCGATTTCTCGATAGCATGTGGGCCACCCTGGAGGACAGGTGGCAGGTCAAAGGCCCGTTGGAGGAGTAGCGTATCGGGAATCGATAAATCGGTATTCCCGTGAACGAAGGATCGGGGAAATCCCTAAAGGAAACCCTAACGTGGGATCTGAGCCATCCGTCTGAAGAAGGAAAAGTTTCATGCGATCGTGCATATCGGAGATCCGAGACACCAGGCATTAGGACTTGCAGGTCTCGAAACCCCGGAAAGATCAAGAGTCATCCATCTGGAAGGACACATGGCAAAGGATCGGGCACCGTCGACACTTTTTCCATCAGAAAATCGGAGATCCCGGTGACAAGGGATTTGTGCATTGTGAAATCGCGATCAGTGAAACCCCGATCAGTGGGGAATAGTTGTCAGCACATAAGAGAAGGAGGACAACAGTGTAGTGGAAAACAACTGTCAGCGTAATGGAGCGTCGGGATTTGGATGATCGGGAATTCTGTGGGTGTATGCATTGAGGCATCACAAACACCGTAGACCCGACGGGGTAAGGTTATGGTCGCGGAGTGACGGTCACATTGAATGGGAGCTAAGCTCAGGAGGGCTAGCGTATGAAAGGAGCCATCAGAGATCAAAGAATCGTGAGTCCGGAGGACTTGTAAATTTTGACATCACAAGTGCCGAAATTATGATAGGAGGAGCCGCGACAAGAGGTAAGGCCACGGTCATGGGGTAATGGTCATGTGGACCCGGAGCTGAGCCAGGAGGGCCAACACATGGAGAAAAGGAGCTCATTGAAAATCAGGGATTCGAGTGAACAGTGACTCTCGATAGCGTAAAGTCCAAAATCCCGAACCCCGATATCAAGTCGGGAAAACCATGGTTAAGTGTAGAATGCCGTGAAGGTTAACAAGACCTGTGGATCGGGCATTTGTAGAGGGATTTCATTGGAGAAATATAAAGAGCCACTTTGACTCAGCATCATAAGATATGCCGAAACCCGATTTAAATTGGGCGTGTAGGTTTAATTCAAATTTTGATGTGGGACCCAATTTCCCCAGAGCAATGAATATGGACCAAGGGCAATAGGGATCGAAGTAGCGGTGAACATTTTTCACCCATGGTTTTAAGAAGGGGTCAATGCCCATTTTCTAATGGCGGATTAGTAGGGCAAAGTAGAGTGGTTGCTGCAGTCATTTGTGCAGGCTGCAGGGAAGGTTTGAGGAGGGAGGAACCTCATTGTGATAGTTGGGTGGCAGATCTACATTGACAGAGAGTTATCTGCAGTGGGTTTAGCAACTAGAAGAGAAGAGGCATCATCTCCAGGTTTATTGTCTTATTTAATAAGTGTTTAGGAGACTTTTGTAGCTACCTTGCAGACAGTAGATCTGTGTTTCCTTTAGAGATAATTGCAGTTGTTGTCATAGCCACTAGAAAATTGTGTAATGATGTGATTTCAGGATACAAGTCTTAATAAGATACCAGAACTGTGTCTTATAAAAGAATATGATGGCTAGTTCATAGAACACATGTGAATCGAGGGTTGAAACTGCCTCATCCAGTGTGAAAATAGATGAAACGCGGTCAGCAGTGAGTCTGAGGGTTAAAGCCTTCAGTAGAAGCATCCTACCAGTAGAAACTGGTGCTATCTTCAGGGGGTTGAAGCTCCCTTCCAGGAAAGGCTGGTAAATGAGAGAAGGTTGCAGCCTTATGCAGGTAGAAGCCTACGTACTAGTATGAGTCTGCACTAGTACAATGTTGTAAAACATTTTCTTAATAATAATCATTGAAGATAGAGACAACAACAGCGGTGGTTTTCTCCCGATTTGGGTTTCCACCTTAAATCTTGGTGTTCATGAGATTTACTCATGTGCGTTGGTTTATTTGTTATTTACTGCACTAAATTACTGCTTAATAAACATCTGATGAATGAATAAATTCATAATAAGATCTCTGAATTCACTCTTGTTTTCTTAAGACTATACAATAGCTAGTCTCTACAAAGTAGCCTAAGGTTTTTCAGTGAAAGAAAAGAGAAAATTAATTGATTGCTTGAAATACTAATTCACCCCCCCTCTTAATATTTCTCAACAATTGGTATCAGAGCTAGGTCCTTCTGAAAAGGCTTAGCCGCTAGAAGGAAGATCAATCAAAATGAGCAATCAAGACAGATTAGCATCTATCAGGCCTCCACTCTTCAATGGAAATAATTTAATCTTCTGGAAAACAAGGATGAGATCTTATCTTCAACCTCTGGGAGCATATGTATGGGCTATTGTTGAAGGAGGATATCAATATCCATTTGCAGTACCAACAAATCCAACAGAAAGAAAAACCTACGAAACAAATGCAAAAGTAGTCAATGCTCTGTTAGGAAGTCTAACTGAATCAGAATTTGTCAAAGTCATGCAGCTGAACACAACAAAGGACATATGGGACAAAATCATTCTAAGTTATGAAGGCGATGCAAAGGTAAAAAGTGCTAAACTGCAAACTCTCAGAATTCAATATGAGAATCTTAAAATGAATAATGAGGAAAGCATTGCCAATTTCTTTTTACGTCTTGATGATATTGTAAATCGCATGAGAAATCTGGGAGAAACAATAACCGTATCTACTTTGGTGGAAAAAAATTTAAGATCTCTAACTGCAAAATTTGAGTCAAAAGTATTAGCTCTTGAATAAAAGAAGGATCTTCAAAATCTTACTGTGGTACAACTACATGGCATACTAACTTCTTATGAAATGAGAAGAGGAGGACCATATGAAGTCAAAGAAGTAGTCTTTAGAACTTCTACAAAAGGAAAGGAAGTACAAATAACAAAAGGATCAGGGCATATCTTAGAGGAAGATGAGATAAACTTCGTAAGGAAACTTCAAACTGGGATAGGACGGTTTAGAGGTAAGCTTCCTTTCAAATGTTTTGACCATGGAAGAGTTGGTCATTATGATGCTAAGTTTCCTTATAAAGAAACACATAAAAAGGGGAAGGAAGTAGCAAGAAGGAATAAGAATCATTTTATCTCTAAAAAGAGTTTCTATACTCATGAAGATAGTGATGGGTTATCTGATAGTGAGGAAGAATGTGAACAATACCTTAGACTTCTCATAGCATTTGAAAAAGGATCTAGAGAAGAAAAGGACACTTTTGAGGATGCTCTAGAAGATAGCGACTTTCTTGATGAAATCAATAAACTCAAAATCTGTTTAGAAGAGAGTAAAATCACTATAGAAACTCTGAAAATTCAGCTTGAGGAAAAGGAGAAACATAATGAGAAAGTAGAGTGTGAAGTAGTAAGTCTAAGAAAAGAAATTGAGAAAGTAAAGATTCTGAATCTTAGATTTGCTAAAGGCTCTGAAACCTTAGATGAAATTATCAAAGTACAACGTTCTCCTCTCATAAATATAGGCCTTGGATATACTGGAGGATCTTCTCAGTCTTCAACACCAAATTATCTAAAAGCAATTACAACTAGTTTACAAGATGTTTCCACTCAGCAAGGGAATAACGAATCTTTACAGGTAAGGCATGATCATCTCAATTCAAAAAACACATCAGTTACAACTAGTTTACAAGATGTTGCCACTCAGCAAGGGAATAAAGAATCTTTACAGGTAAGGCATGATCATCTCATTTCAAAAAACACAAACATGAATGCCCTTCAAAGAAACACCAATCAACAAGTAAATTCATATAGAAGATTCCATGATCGCAGAAATTTCTTCTTCAATGGACAATGCTTTTCATGTCACAATTTTGGTCATAAAGCTGCTCAATGTGTTGCATATAAAACTATCATGACAAGAGAATCAAGAAAGAAAAGGATTGAATTGGAAACAGAGAAGAATACTTATAACAACTTTTCTCATCTTCAGAATGAAGTTGAATGTGCTTATTGAAATAACTTTGGCCATGAAGAATCTGAATACAGGAGCAAAATTCAGCTAAAAAGGCATGTTCCTTCAAGCTCCAAAGTATGGAAAAAGACAATGGATGCTCAAGACACATGACAGGTGACAAAGACAAACGTCTTTCATATAGTACTCTAGAAAAGGAAAAGAAGGTTACATTTGGAAATGATACTCCTGCGGTTATTAAGGGAAAAGGGTCTGCTCTTCTAAAAGAAAATGTGAAAGCTAATGAAGTCATGTATGTGGATGGATTAAAGCATAACTTGTTAAGTGTAATTCAAATTTGTGATCAAGGAACTGAAGTTGTCTTTAGTTCAAAAGAATGTGTGGTACGTGATCTTGACATAGGAAAAGCTATTATAAAAGGAAAAAGAACTCCTAACAACCTATATATATTAAAGAACAACAAAGAACAATGTTACTTGAGTAAATCTTCAGAAAATTGGCTATGGAATAGAATATTGGGGCATCTGAGCTTCTCTCAAATCAACAAATTAAGAAGATTTAAAGTTGTTCATGATTTTCCCAGTATTACTCTACCCGAGAATATCATATGCAAATCGTGCCAATTCGGCAAGCAAACCAGAGTGCAGTTTAATGCCAAAGAAGGATCATCAAGTAAGCCTCTTGAACTCATTCATACTGACATATGTAGACCTATGAGGAAAAAGTCACCACGTGGTGA
>ML779430.1:441362-459198 GCA_009831015.1 Picea engelmannii
GAATATAGATCTATGATAGGAAGTCTACTGTATCTCACTGGGACAAGACCAGACATTATGCATGCAGTTGGGATTGTTGGACGATTTCAAGCCAATCCAAAAGAGTCTCACCTTCAGGATGTGAAAAGAATATTCAAATATCTCCAAGGAACTCAAGATTTTGGACTATGGTATCCAAAGAATGTTGATCTTACTCTTCATGCATACACTGATGAAGATTGGGCTAGAAATGTTGATGATCGCAAAAGCACTAGTGGTGGTGCATTCTACATGGGGCCCCGGTTAGTATCTTGGTTCAACAAGAAACAAAGTTCCATTGCCTTATCTACAACAGAAGCAGAATATGTGGTTGCAGCATCATGTTGCACTCAACTTCTTTAGATGATGCAAACCCTTCAAGACTTTCAAATCACATGTTCACCCCCTGTCTCTATTATGTGTGATAATAAAAGTGCCATCAGTATCTCAAAGAATCTTGTTATGCATTCCAAGACCAAGCACATTCCCATCAAATATCACTTCTTACGAGAACAGGTGCTTGAGAAAAAGGTGAAATTGGAGTATGTTCCCTCCAAAGAACAAGTCGCTGATATATTTAGCAAACCTCTACCCAGGGAAGCATTCGAATATCTCTGCCAAAAACTGGGAGTAGTCTCTTCCATGCAGAGGATCAGGTCTACCTAAGTACATAAGTCTCAATTGGTTGTACGGTGTTGATAAGCATCTCTAAATGCTTTGACTATGGGGGCACCTTGGTCATTTTAAAAGGATCATTATGACGATGCAACACGATATCAGGGGGAGCATGGTCCTGTCCACTCCTTTCCATTGATGTCAAAGGGGGAGGAAAAAGATAGAGGTAGAGTATTGCCATCAATGACAAAGGGGGAGATTGTTGGAAATATTTTCATTGATGGCAAAGGCTGAGGAAAAAGAGTTTTCATGTAGAGTTCTCTGTAAGAAAATCAGTGTATGGTTGAGTTTTGGATGGGAGCGTATGATCGCTGAAGAAGTTCATCGACAGCCGTCAGATCTGCAGAAGCTGCGAGGAAGATAAGGAAGATAGCCTATGGGCCAGGTAGTAGGTGCTTCATCGGAGAATCGGGAATCAGAGTTTCGCGAGTCCCGTGAACAAGTGCATCAGACATCGCGAAATCATGATATGCAATTTCCCGATAGCATGTGGGCCACCCTAGAGGACAGGTGGCAGGTTAAAGGCCCATCGAAGGAGCAGTGTATCGAGAATCAACAAACTGGTATTCCCATGAACGAAGGATCAGGGAAATCCCTAAAGGAAAACCCGATGTAGGATCTAAGCTGTCCGTCTGAAGAAGGACACGTGTCACACGATCATGCATATCGAAGATTCGAGACACCAGGCATCGGGACTTCCAGGTCTCGAAACCTCGAAAAGATCAAGAGCCATCCATCTGGAAGGACGCGTGGAAAAGGATCAGGCGCCGTCGGCACTTTGTCCATCGGGAAATCAGAGATCCTGGTGACAAGGGATTTGTGCATTGTGAAATCGTGATCAATGAAACCTCGATCAGTGGGTAACAACTGTCAGCACAGCAGAGAAGGAGGACAACAACGTAGTGGAGAACAGTTGTCAACATAACAGAGCATCAGGATTTGGACGATCGAGAATTCCGTGGGTGTATGCATTGAGGCATCACAAACCCCGTAGCCCCAATGCGGTAAGGTCATGGTCACGGAGTGACGGTCACATTGACCAGGAGATAAGATCAGGAGGGCTAGCGTATGAAAGGAGCCATCGGGGATCAGAGAATCGCGAGTCCGGAGGACTTGTAAATTTTGACATCGCAAGTGCCGAATTTACGATAGGAGGAGCCGTGACAAGAGGTAAGGCCACGGTCATGGGGTAATGGTCATATGGACCCAGAGCTGAGCCAGGAGAGCCAACGTGTGGAGAAAAGGAGCTCATCAGAAATCGGGGATTCGAGTGAACAGTGACTCTCAACAGCGTAAAGTCTGAAATCCCGAACCCCGATATCAAGTCGGGAAAACCACGGTTAAGTGTAGAACGTCGTGAAGGTTAACAAGACCTATGGATCGGGAATTTGCAGAGGGATTTCATTGGAGGAATCTAAAGAGCCACTTTGACTTAGCATCATAAGATATGATGAAACCCAATTTAAATTGGGCGCGTAGGTTTAATTCAAATTTTGATGTGGGACCCGATTTCCCCAGAGCAATGAATATGGACCCAGGGCAATAGGGATCGAAGCAGCGATGAACATTTTTCACCCATGATTTTAAGAAGGGGTCAATGCCCATTTTCTAATGGTGGATCGACAGGGAAAAGTAGAACGGTTGCTGCAGTCATTTGTGCAGGCTGCAGGGAAGGTTTGAGGAGGGAGGAACCTCATTGTGGCAGTTGGGTGGCAGATCTACATTGACAGAGAGTTCTCTGCAGTGGGTTTAGCAACTAGAAGAGAAGAGGCATCATCTCCAGGTTTATTGTCTTGTTTAATAAGTGTTTAGGAGACTTTTGCAGCTGCCTTGCAGTCAGTAGATCTGTGTTTCCTTTAGAGATAATTGCAGTTGTTGTCATAACCACTAGAAAATTGTGTAATGATGTGATTTCGGGATACAAGTCTTAATAAGATGCCATAACTGTCTCTTCTAAAAGAAGATGATGGCCAGCGCATAGAACACATGTGAATCCATGGTTGAAACTGCCTGATCCAGTGTGAAAATAGATGAAATGCGGTCAACAGTGAGTCTGAGGGTTAAAGCCTTCAGTAGAAGCATCCTACCAGTAGAAACTGGTGCTATCTTCAGGGGGTTGAAGCTCCCTTCCAGGAAAGGTTGGTAAACGAGAGAAGGTTGCAGCCTTCTGCAGGTAGAAGCCTGTGTACTAGTATGAGTCTGCACTAGTACAATGTTGTAAAACGTTTTCTTAATAATAATCATTGAAGACAGAGACAACAGCAATGGTGGTTTTCTCTCGATTTGGGTTTCCGCCTTAAATCCTGGTGTTCATGTGATTTACTCATGTGCATTGGTTTATTTGTTATTTACTGCACTAAATTACTGCTTAATAGACATCTGATGAATGAATCAATTCATAATAAGATCTCTGAATGCACTCTTGTTTTCTTAAGACTATACAATAGCTAGTCTCTACAAAGTAGCCTAAGGTTTTTCAGTGAAAGAAAAGAGAAAATCAATTGATTGCTTGAAATACTGATTCAGCCCCCCTCTCAGTATTTCTCAACAGCAGCAACCTCCAAACACCTGAAGTATTGTATGCTCTTCAACCTAGCGCACACTCTGCAACAACGACCTCCCAATAGCTTTGCTCATATACACAACTCTGAGACTCTCCTCGGCCTGTGCACACCTTGCACGACTCTTGTGCCCAACTACACTCTGAGGGAATGAGAACAAAAGCTACCTCTCTTGAGCTTTGAGAGACAACCCTCTGAACTCCTTGTCGATGCACTCCTTGCAGACAATTCAACTGAACTCCTTGTAGGAATCTTGCTCAGATAGAGAAACAATTGAAACTCATTCTCCTTGCTCTTCTTCTCTCGGATTTCAAACATTCAACAAGAAATCATTTATTCATAGCATAAAAGTAATCGCATGACCGAAAGAATAAACCATTCATGAGCATAACATTCAAAGATGCATACACAGAGAACAAACACGACGCCATGAATTTGAATCAAAGATTTTCTATTAATTCAAATATTTGTACATGGTTGTTCTTACACAGCCCTCTGCATGCTCTTCCTTCTCTGTTCATCCTGCTATCATACAATACCCAATGAGGGTGTCTATATCCGTTTTCCCTCTACTCCTTCTAAAACTGTCTAATCTAATATTCAATTCTACCTACTTACATAAATGATTTCTACCTACTACGGACGAGAGCGGATCGCTCATGGTACTTTACGATATTTAAGTACGCCTTTCCTTAACTATCTCATTTAAGTTTGGCGCATCCACTCTTCAGATGTTTTATCCAATTTATCATGTGCTCAAAATGTGTTGTGCTTGCCCCATGCTCGCTTGATGTTGACGATGCTCATGCATCAGGAATTCACCCTAACACTTGCAGCAATCATATATACATTTAGGATAATTCCCACCATATTAGAAAACATCAAAGGCTAATGAACCATGTCCACAAATAGTTTATTAAAGAAGAACTACAAAAATGATTGGATGCCCAGTTTATCTACCCAATTTCAGATAGGCAATGGGTCTCACTGCTTGTCATAGTTCCTAAAAATAATGGTAAGTGGCATATTTATGTTTATTATAGAGAGATTAATAAATACATTTTAAAATATTATTTCCCTATTCCATTTATTGATCAGGTTTTGGACACATTATATGGTAAAAAGTATCTCTCTTTTCTTGGTGGATTTAGTGGTTACAACTAGATACATATTGCACCTGAAGATTAGGACAAGAACAATTTGACATGTCCATGGGAAAAATTCACTTATAGAGTGTTACCCTTTGGAATATTTAATTATCTCGCCCCCTTTCACAGAGCAGTTTTAGATATCTTCTCTGACCTGATCCACGATTGTGTGGAAGTTTATATGGATGATTTCTCTGTATATAGTGATTCTTTTAATGAAGAATTAGATAATTTAGAGAATTTTTTGATAATATTCCATGAAACTAACCTTCATTTGACTGATGCTAAATGGCGTATGTTGCATACCACATATTTTTCTTGGCCATTTCATATGTAGTGTTGAAATTCAAGTTGATCTTGCAAAAAATGAGGTCATATCAAAAATCCCAGTTCCAAAATCTGCAGAAGATGTAATAATATTATAAGGTCATGTTGGTTATTATAGACAATTGATAGAAACATTTACCAGAATAACCACTACTTTATTTAAATTACTCACTAAGGAAGATGATTTTTCTTGTGATGATCATTTCCAAAATACTTTCGAGAAACTGAAAGAAAAACCCACCCAGGCACCAATTTTGAGGGGGCTAAATTGGTCTCTTCAATTCCACATTTCAACATACGCCTCTAACACATCTCTTGGAGTCATTCTAGAGAAACAATAAAATCAATCATCATATGCCATTTAATTCGTTAGTAAGAACTTAACACCAACTGAATTAAACTATATAGTCATAGAAAAGGAAAATTTGGTAGTCTTGCATGCAATTAATAAATTCAAACATTACATCACTCGATATGAGGTAATAATTCATAATGATCACTCTACCATTAGGTACCTATTGAAAAAACCTATAACCAATGGTAGGGTAACTAGATGGATTTTTTTGTTGCAAGAGTTTAACATTACTATTCAAGATAGTCTTAGAAAGGAAAATTTGGTAGAATATTTCCTTTCTAGAATTTATAATGAGGATCATGAAACTCTTGTAGATGAATATTTTTCCGAAGAAAATTTGTTTGTTGTATCTACTAACTTCCCTCTTTTTTCATATGTGGCTAACTATTTGTTTATAGGGAAATTGCCACAACATTTGTCACCTTGTGAAAAGAAGAGGATCGTCAAACTTAGTGCCTCTTATTCTTACAATGGAGGGGACCTCTTCCAGACAGGACCCGACTTGATCATCATAAAATGTGTTTGTGAAAATTAAATGTTTGATATATTGAGATCTTTTCATGATGATCCATGAGGAGGGAACTTCGCTGAAAACAAAGCAACATATAAAGTTCTTGGTTTAGGATATTATTGGCCAACCCTCTTCAAGGATGCCAAACAATATGTCCAAAATTGTGATAGCTTTCAATGGATGGGCCTCCTAGTATGATTAAATGAGATGCATTTATAGCCCTAGGTATTCATTGAACATTTTGAAAAATTGTGTTTGGAATTCGTAGGGTTGATTGTTCCTGCATCAAAAAGAAAAAGGTATATTTTGGCTTGTATCAATTATGTTACCAAGTGGGTATAAGACAAAGTTGTTTTCCATGTCACTAAAAAAAAAAAAATTATTTTCTATTTGAGGATATTTTTACCTATTTTGGTGTTCCAAGAGAAATTATAACATATCAAGGAGTGCATTTCACATCGAATATGGTACAATCCATCACTCACCAATATCAAATCAAACACTGAAAATCATGTCCTTGTCATCCACAAGTCAATGCATAAGTGGAGTCCACCAATAAGGTCCTTGTGGTGATTCTAACCAAGACAATGCAACAACATCATGAGGATTGGGAAGATCAACTTCTTGAGGAACTTTCTTCCTACAAGACTACATGGAGGAACATAACCAGAGTCACACCATATGAATTAGTGTACGGAAAACAAGTTCTCATTCTGATATAATTTCAAGTGAAGAACTTCAGGACTGTAGTTCAACTACGTATGGATATTTCGAAGGCACAAGAACAAAGGATATTTCAACGAAATGAATTGGATGAGATGCATCAAGATGCCATTCAACATACAAACCTTGCCTAGAAACATAGAATTCAGTGGCATGACAGGTTTATTCAGAAAAATAAGTTCAAACCAAGTGATTGGGCTGTCCTTTTTTATTCCAAACCTTAAAATTTTAAAGGAAAGTTCACCACATGCCAGTTAGGCCCATTTGAAGTTGTGAATGTCTTTGAAAATGTTTCCATGAATATCAAAACCATTGAAGGGAAAGGGAATTATTTGTTGGTTAATGGGCATAAGCTAAAATTGTACTAGTATTTTGTCATCCGAGAGGAATTCATCAATGCATTTAGCAACAATATGAAATGAAGGTGCTAAGCAGGGAGGATTCCCAACATGATGCAACCTCAATTTGATTTATTTCTTCTTTCCTCCTTAAATAAAAAGAATCTATCTATCTATCTATCTATCTATCTATCTATCTATATATATATATATATATATATATATATATATATATATATATATATATATATATATATATATATATATATATATATATATATATAAGTAAGTAAAGAAAAAAATAATGTCCTCTTGTGAAAGTGAACTCTCTAATGCATTTGGATAAGGAAGTTTCTTGAAAACCAAGTAACTGGATGGAAAATGTTCCCCGAGATATTCTCAAATGAAAGGGAGACTATTGATTGCAAGATATACATGTTGGTTTGTCCCAAAAAGACGTAATTTTTATGTGCCTAATTTTCCTTGACAACAAGGTCAACAAGATGTGAATTAGGTGTGTGAAAACCCTTCTTGTTACAGAGCTTGGGATAACGATTCTTGTTGTCATATCACCAAAGTTAGCAACCACCTCCATTGCAATTAATTTTATTGTTCTAGGATCTTCATCAGAGAATAAAAGTTAATTTGTTTCAGAAAATAAAAAAATTCTTCTTCTTCTTGTTTCATAATTTCATTCATTCGTATTAATAAATCAAGAAAAATGTACAATATTCCACTACTAATCCTCAACATGGTTATTTTAGAAGGGTTCATTGTTTGAGTTCACTCTATATCCAATTTCAGTGTTTCAAATTTTATGTTATTCCTGTTGATTATTTGGGTTCGTTGACATTGATGTCAACCCTTGAAGAAAGTCCAGTAGTGAATTCTGGTAGCACAAAGGTTTGGGTAATGGACCCAAGTTTGTTTTATGTATAATGGTATGAGTTTTAATATATTTTAAGGTAATACTATTCTATATGGATGGCACATGTCATTCCATTTCCGATGGTATGTGGAACATCACATCACTCCTCACGGATAGAGAGTTATGGCCATGTGAAGTTGGAGAACCGTCATGCGTCATCTAGAAGCCCCAAAAGGTCAAAGTAGTTAAAGTGGTTGCAAAGAAGAAATTATTTAAATAACAAAGTGAAGTGATGAGTGTACTATAAGTCAAAGTGGATACAAAATAAATTATTTAAATAATAAAGTTAATGGAGAAATTACTAAGTGGACAAGTGGTTAGAAGTGGGTTAGCCCTAAAATAAGGAAAGTGGTTTAAGATTGTTAGAAGGTAAATAGTAAAGTGAAGTGATGAGTGTAATATAAGTCAAAGTGGATACAAAATAAATTATTTAAATAATAAAATTAATGGATAAATTACTAAGTGGAAAAGTGGTTAGAAGTGGGTTAGCCCTAAAATAATGAAAGTGGTTTAAGATGGTTATAAGGTAACCCCTTGAGGAAGCTACATAAAAGTATAAATAAGAGGCAAGGGTCTCTCATTTAATTACACTTGATCATATTGAAAATCTACCAGTTACTGAGGTAACCAAAGGATATC
This sequence comes from Picea engelmannii, assembly GCA_009831015.1. Classification (NCBI taxonomy): domain Eukaryota; kingdom Viridiplantae; phylum Streptophyta; class Pinopsida; order Pinales; family Pinaceae; genus Picea; species Picea engelmannii. The sequence goes on from ML779430.1 coordinate 449,586, forward strand.
TAAGCTGAATTTCAGAGGGAAGGCGAAGTAAATAAGGCTGAAATTCAAAGGAGGATAAATTAGTTTGATGAAGTTTTCTAAGGTATGTTATTTACAAGTCATCTCACCATTTTCGCAATAACGTTTTTTATAGAATAATTCAGAATGAAAAATATGGAGGTCGTTGAGGAAACATATCCAAGTAGTTGCGATAAACATTTCAGCTTGTGGGTCATTGTATTTTTGGAGTTACACTCCGTGGAAAATAGGGTTTGTGGCTACTCCATAAACTAGTTTAAAACAGGTGTTTCGAGTAAAAACGTCATAACTTGTTCATAACAGATCCAAATTCAGTAAGAATAAATGCATTGGTTAGAGTACAGTCTATAGTATTTTGTGTACCATTTTTATATCCATAAAAAAAATATTCTATGCAAGGAATGCTATACAAGTTCGCTCTCTAGAATAAGCCAGAATTTAACAAGGTATTCCATTTTTGTTATAACTCCTTTTATGAGAGGTTCCAAGTAGTAAAACCTGGAGAAATTGCATAAAATACACTAAAGAACATTGTGTATTGTTTTCATATCTTTATTCATTACAGGTACATAGTTATGATTATTTCAAGTTAGGGTTGTTGACTAATACAAAATTAATCATGTGAGACTAAAGTAAAGTTTGATGAAAATGGTAGTCTCTTATTGTTAATGTTAATGAAGGTTTGCAGGTATGTGATCATATAAACTAGGTATATTACAAAGTTACAAATCAGATTTGGAAGATGAAATTGATTAGGGCTTTTGGTTGATGTACATGTTGGGCAAATGGTTGAGACAAGTAGTTGATGAGTTGGCACATACATGAGGTGTATAGTTGATGATGTTGGTACATATTGATGAGTCATAGTGTTTGCACCTTTTATGTCACGTTGTGAGCAAATAAGAGGTGCTTACATGCCCAGTTGGGTCTTGTTGAGCATGACAGCTTTAGAGGAAAGAGTTAGAGAAAGAAAAACAAAACTATAAGAAAGAATTAAACTAAAACAAACTAAAACTATGAGCATATGGATAAAGAAATAACAAACACAAAAAGACCAATATCACCAATGTTTTTAGGCCGATCTATTGATGAAATCAAATCACAATGAAGAAAGGGGACTATGAGTCCCTTCTTCCTCCAAAGGAAGGCTCTTGTGCCCTCACAAACTTGCTCTCCTTACAATAAGAAAAATGAAAATGATGGTGAAAGAACTCCAAGCACATCCACTCAATGGAGAGGTGGATAGCTCAATGAAATGGTGCTAATTTGTTATTGTCAAGGAGTGAGTCCTTAAAACAATATAAGAAGCATAACATTACATGAAATTCCTTGAGAAAATGATGTTTCTTCATGGTTTTTTATAGCATTGCATTGGGTGATTATGTAACCTCTTTGAAGTGTGAAAAGGGGCTCTTTAGGGATTCATTAGGTCTTTGACCAGCCTACCATGCGGATTCAGCTCAGATTTGGGAGTCAAATCATCTTGGGAGCTGATCCATAAGTGGTTGAGAGGCCGACCAATTCAATAAATGCGTCGTTTAGCAGGTGCGCGGGTTTTTGCGCGAACAACCGTGCATGGTACATTTATGTTCCGTGCATGTGAGTGCGCACCCAAATTCTGCAAAGCGCCCTTCAATTTTTGGTTACGTTGTATAGTTTTTGAACTTTTTGGAATGCCATGTGATTAATTCAATGCCATGAATGACTTCATTACTGCTTGACGATGCTGAGTTCTTGTCGCCATGTGCGGATGGAATTTCAGTGATAACAGATGCCCCCTGATGGATGAGGTTAGGAGCATACGTATAGCCGAAATCCATCAATGTTTCTTCTACTGAGAATGTTGTTGTAAGAGAGAGAAATAGTGGGAGCAGTGAGAGAAATCTGTTGGAAGAGAAAGGAACTAGTAGGAACCGACCTTCCAAAAGGTGTGTAAAATATACAACTGTGTACAAATGAGGCGGGCATGCCCCATGCTCATGTTATGTAACTCTGAAACAAAAAGATGACTGAAGTGTTGGTGTAGACAACTGCAGCGCCCTCGGGGGTGGTAATGATAAAGGCAGAAGACAATTCTGCAAAGGAACATACTCTGAACAATAGGTAGTGATCGCGGTAATAAGCAACGATGATGATGTGGGCATTGATGGCCCTTCCAAATTCAGAGGTCTTCGGAAAATGACAAAAATAACTGCAATAGTCGCAAAGTAAGACCCACCATAACATGAGAAAGTGTTGGTGTAGAATATTATGGGGGGCAACGACAATAGGGAGAAATAGAGTTTCACCCTGTGTCGTCCGAGATCACTCATTAAATGGAGAATGAGAATCAAGATACTGTCTCCCTTCCAGAAAATTGTGTTCATGTCAACAAAAAAGGGGGACGCGACTCCCAAAAGAAACGGGCTTCATGGAATCTACTGAGGTGAGGAAGTGGTAGAGGTACATAGACGAAGTCAAGAAGTGGGAAGACTCAAGGCTTCCCTTGGTTGGAGGATGTATGAGATGAAAATTGGCCGCAACCGTGTAACAAGGTCGAGTGTCAGGGGGACGACAAGATTGAGGATAAGTTGTGCCAGAGGCGGGACAAGGTGAACAAATTCAGAGGGTAGAGGTAAGTGACCTGTGGAGTACTATGAAGATATGGACAATGCCGGCAAGGGTAGATGATAAGTAATTCTCCAACCAAGGGTGACATGGGTTGCATGTGGCCAAAAAGAAGTGAGTCACCAATGGTGACGACAAAAGAAAATGTAATGATGGGAAATAAAGGAATTTGTACAATAAATAATGAATAATTTTGGGGAGAAATGTACAAATACAGAAACAGGAGCCCCTGTGTAAAATGCATGCCCCAGGGAGGGCATAATTTTCTTGGAAAACTGATGAAGGGTGGGGGCCCCATTGGTGAGTTTCTGTATGAGGTGGGTGAAATGAAGGTAGGTTCGCAGATGGGCAAACTAATTGTGGATGAAATGGAGGGTTCATGATCCTGCGGAGGTGCAGGTAAAAAATAGAACCATAAAGGATAATCTGGGAGTCCATGTGGGAAAGCTAGCAAAATGAAGAGAAGGAGTATGTGGCTGATTCACGACATGATGAAAGACTATCGGGACTCCCATCCCTAAAGGGTAGTGAAGAACAACATGAGTGTCAAAAGTGTCAAAAGGTGCTAGGAATGGGACAACTCATGTGGGTGAGAATGCTACCTGGTTACGGTACTGAAAATGAAAATGGAGGTGTGGGTACTGCAGAGCCGGGAATGAGGGTCCTAAAGGTCAATATCAGAGGGTGTGACTGGAAATGTAAATGCAATACAGTGGGAGAGACTACATGCCAGTGCTGAGTATATACCTGAAGGGATGAGATTGATGAATGATGAGTAAGTACCTGCACACAGAACAACCAAATACCCAAAGTGAACTATATCTGAAGAGAATCAAAAGAGATAAGCATGTATTTGACAAATGTGACTATGCGCGTGCGTACCTGACCATGATATGAAAAAAAAAGGCGCCCCGGGGGCCTACGACGAAAAGTGTCCCAGGGACTGTTGTGATGTAGGTGGCGGGATGCTAATCCCGTGGTTGAAGACGGTTTGAAAAATAGACACCTTGGGCTCCCAGAATGGTGAGTGGAAGTTTGGCAAAAGGCCTATATATAACTGTAGGGCCCACATTGCCACCTCATTTGTACCTGCTACAACAGTGACTAGACAAGCAGATTCTAGAGGAGATTTGGAGATTCCGGGAGGACGGGGCATCCGACTGGTGTTTTGCGAGTATCTGGTTAGTGGTCTGATCATCTTGCATAGAAATAGGTTTTCAATTTTTGGGCAGGGCGGGTACAGGGGGCCGTATAGGGGTAATTAGGGGTTTTTTGATGGGGTGTGGGCCCACATGTGCAGGCGATTTGGTAGAAGGCGCGCATACGTGCGCGACTGTCAATCGAATATACGTGCATGGGTGCACGAGAGGAGGATTTTAAGGCGTGCCCTAGGGGGGCACCTGTGAGTTGAATAGGCGCGCATCGGTGCACGCCTGTGGGTTGGACAGGCGCGCACCTGGGCATGGATGTATGATGAACAGGTGCGCTCAGAATCACACCTGTGCAAGGAACAAGCGCGCATATATGTGCACCTGTATAGTGAATAGGCGTGCATGTGTGCGCGCCTGTGGGTGGAAAAACCGCGCCTTTGAGGCAAGGTTTAAGGGTGAAAATGAGTATATTTAATGTTGTTTGATGGGTATCTGAGATGATATAGGACTCTATGTTGTTTGCAGATGGCCAGTAGTGACGATGCCAGTGCGGTGGTGCGAGAGAGATTGGGCCCAGTTGCGAGAGGTTGTGGCCAATGATGGGCCTGGGGTGTGGGTGGCTTTAGAAACCTGTGGGTTGCTAAAGTTTTTTGAGTGCCCATTGATATGGGCGTAGGAGTACCTACTACAGTTCCTGCTCGAGATGTGGAGTCTGGAGCTGCAATGCTTCCTCGTGCGAGGAGAGCAGATCCCCTTCACTGTGGTGGAGGATTTATACTTTCTGATTGGGCTCCCTTTTCGGGGAACGCCCCTACTGGCAGAGCCTGTGCTGCCGAGGGATACACCTCTGGCCACGATTAGGGCCCAATACTGCTCAGGTGAGAACATCATGTCTGGGACTGTGGTGAGCATTAGTGCTCTAGACTCGCTAGCTCATCATTGCATAGCAGCGATGGTTGTTCATGTATACGGGCCACTTGCGAACCAACGGATTAGTGGTGGCCAGTTGTTGGTGATAGAGAGGGTGGTGGTGGGCCACGAGAGGTTTGCATGGGGGTTGAAGCTGCATGCGCAGATGATCGCATAGTTGGACCGTTGTCAGTCCACAGGTGCAGGAGAGTTTTCTTTTGGCTCGGTCCTGGTAGCCTAGTTTTTGGAGAGGGTGCCGATGCTATGCCCGAGGGTTTTGCTAGAGGTGCCAGAGGCACGAGAGCTGCGCTTGAGGTGGTGGTCTTCAGTGTTGGTCTATCACGGTGGTGGCGAAGGTGGCCACTACTTTTCAGCAGAGGCGGCGCGGATATGGTGGCAGATGTCGTAGGTAGTACTTCAGTACCCCTATGCTGGGGTTGACTTTCGAGGTGACCTAGACATGGTGTTGCCTCCAGGGGAGGTGTTCGACCATCGAGGTATGTTTTAGCATTTGTGCATATTTGTGATCTTATGTTGTTTTGAGACATCAGTCCATATATATGTGATATAGATGCTGATACGATCTTTTGTTTTTGTTTTTTGCATGTGCAGATGTGGCACCTCGTGGGTGCAAGGTGGAGTTGCGGTGAGCGTCAGCTAGGCGAGAGTCGGAGGGACGACCGCAGGGAGAGAGGTGGCAGTGAGAGGATGTCGCGGGTCGCCCAGCAGAGCTTGAGAGGGCGGTGAGGCAGCACTGGTTTGATGATCCTGGTGCGAGGCCATCTCATGCTCCTCCGACAGTTGTCGGAGTGGACTTTGAGGATATACGTCGTCGTCTGGAGACGGTGTTGCAGGATGTGCCTGAGGGCATGTGGATACACATCTAGGATGAGGGGTTCCTGGAGCAGTGTATAGGAGTACCACCACCATGGCGGTCTATAGTGTGACAAGCAGCTGTGCTTGCCGTGATGACTAGTGGACGGCTGTCGCCGAGGCAGGAGGGTCCTGTGGGTGGCCCTCCACCACTGCCTGGGGAAGGTGGTGGTGGTGCGATAGAGGCACCATGATTGATGTATATTTTTTGATTGTATATAGGTTGGTGAGCCGATTTTTGTACCGAGGTGCTGCACTGGCCTGCGGATACATGTATTTTTTGTATGTAAACATTTTGGATGGCCTGATTGGACTTGATATATATATATATGATTATACATCTTTTGAGAGCCTGTTTTTTTTTACATGTGTGTTTTTTGTTTGATGTTTATGATGATGTCTATTCTATCTATATGCTGTGACAGGATGTATGAGATGTTTTATGTATGTGTAGCTTGATGTGATATATGCCAATCTAACACCATGTTAGCTATGTCATCTATTGTTTGATTCAATTGTCTTGGAATATGTGTAAATGTAATGGAATCAAAATGTCGAGATAATAGTCTAACCTGCAGGTATTTGCGAAAGAGGCATGGATCTCGTACATGGTATACATTGTTGAGCTAGAGAACGACTAGTTAAGAGTCGAGGTAGACGCTAAGGTGATGAATATGATGATGTTGGGCATCGACCAGGAGGCCAATGACCACAGTGTACTCAACTTGGTTGTTGGTTGCTGGCCCCAAACATATGTCACTTGAGTGTATCATTTCATGTGAGGGAGTGTAGAGAGCCCATGCCGCCGAAGCGAGATTTTGCGTCCAATGGTTGGCACCATCAGCATAACCAATGTGGTAGGCTGGTGGAGGAAGCATCTGTCAATAGCACAAAGGATATTTTTTAGATGAGAGGGTAGGAGAAAAAAGATTAAAAACACTAGAAAAAGAAATAATCTAAAGTAGTTTGACTACGTTTAAGCATAAAATTTCTTGAGGTATAACCCATTGATGGGTTCCTTGAGTGAGAGGCCTTCGGGGGAGGCTAGGATATATGCACCTTTGGTGAGGCAATGTTGGATAATGTAGGGGCCATGCCAAAGTGATTCGAATTTTCCGTGGCCAAAGGTATCATGAGCGATATCATAAGCCAGGACAAGGTCACCTTCGCGAAATGATCGAAGGTTGACATGGCAATCAAAGGTAGATTTGGATCATTTTTTAGATGCCTCGTTGTTCTGTAGTGAAGATCGGCGATCTTCATCCAGCAACTCCAAGTTCAGCAAGCGCTGCTCCATTGGAGCAGTGTCAGGTAATAGCTCAATTGCGGTGCGTAAGGTGGGAATTTTGCACTCGATGGGAAGAGTTGCCTCGACCCCATGGACTAAATGGAATGGCGTAAAACCCGTAGCGGTCTTTACTGTCGTTCGATAAGCCCAAAGTGCAGAAAATAACATGTGATGACAATTGGTTTTATGTTTATTAACCGTGCACTGTAACATGGTCTTGAGGACTTTGTTCACTGCCTCGACTTGTCCATTTGACTGAGGGTAATATGGTGAGGAAAACTCGTGAGAGAAGCCTAACCGAGATGAGAGTTCGACGAAGATATCATTCTCGAAGTGTTTCCCATGATCGGAAACAAGTTGGAGTGGTACTCCAAAATGAGATATGACGTGATTAAATAAAAAACGTGATGCGGTGTCAGCGGTGCTATTGAAAGTGGGCATAGCTTTAGCCCATTTGGTGAAGTAATCAATGGCGACAACAATGTATTTGTGACCATTGATGGAGGGGGGATTACAAGTCATAAAGTCGATGCCCCATTTACAAAAGGGGTCGGCCATAATGACAGGGTAAAGAAGAGTGGGGGGAGCTCAGGCCTTGTTGGCATAGAGCTCACATTGCTCACATTGTTTCATGGCATGAATGCAATCATGAAACAAGGTAGGCCAAAAGTAACCAGCTCGGATAATCTTTTGAGCCGTGGATATACCCGAAAGATGGCCCCCACATGCGCCGCTATGGCAGTCGTTTAATACTCTGTCGGCCTCATCAATAGTCAGGCAACGACGAAGGATGGTGTCGACGCCCCGCTGATATAGGATGTCTCTGATGAGGAGATAGTGGGGGGCCTGATGGAGAATACATCGACGATCATCTCGTGAAAGGTGGTTACCGAAATTTTGAGTTCGTAGGTAGACGAGAAGGTCACCATACCAAGGGTCATCGGAAGCGATGTAAAAGAGATGTTCGTCGGGAAAGTCGGTGTTGACGGGGGCACTAGTGGTGTCAGAGGGGAGGGCCATGACAAGTTCGGCAAGAACGAGGACCTTCTTACTCTTAGGTGTTGAGAACTCGAGGTCGTACTCCTGAAGGATAACGATCCAACGAGCAAATTTGTCGTTGATTTTTCGACGACTAAGAAAGTATTGCATAGGGTTGGAATCTGCGACGACCTTTGTGGTGAGAAGCAGAATGTAATGGCACAGTTTCTGGACTGCAAGGACAATGGAAAGAGAAAGCTTCTCTTCATGTTTATACTTTAAGGGTGGCCCTGAGAGGTTCTTACTAACGTAGTAAATGATGTGTTCACGATTGTCATCTCTGAGCTGGATGAGGACACCGGATACTGATATAGCTGATGCTGATACGTAGAGGATGTAGTCACGATTATAGTCAGGTGCACTAATTAAAGGTGCATTTGAAAGCGCTGTTTTAAGATCGTCAAATGATTATTGGGCATAGTCGTCCCAGTGAAAGGGGATGTCGTGACGTAGTAAGTGAAGGAAACCATGTGTGTGTATGGCATAATCTAGGACAAAGTGTCTGAGGAAGTTATCTTTTCCCTGTAGACTTTGCAGTTGTCGTAAATTCCTAAGAGGTGGAATTTCGGAGATATCTTTGACTTTGAGGGGGTCGACGGTAATACCGCTTTGGGAAACGATAAAACCGAGGAGGCGCCCGGCAGTGACATAGAACACACACTTGAGAGGATTCAAGTAGATGTTGTATTGTCAACACCGTTGAAAAATGATTTGTAAATCATCGAGATGCTGGGTGCATTTATTAGATAGAGCAGTGAGATCGTCCAAGTAGGCGAGGATCATTTCAGCCAGATCGTGAAAGATATATGTCATCGCCTGCTGGAAGGTTGCGCTGGAATTTTTTAAGCCGAAAGGCATGACATGATATGCAAAAGTACCCCATGGGGTAATGAATGCGGTTTTATACTGATCGGCTGGGTGGATTTGGATTTGGTTATAGCCAGAGAATCCATCCATAAAGGAGAGAGCCTCGTGGCCAGCGCAGTCGTCGATAATTTGATCAATGAATGGCGTTGGAAAGTTGTCTTTTGGACATGCATTATTGAGATCACAAAATTTTGTGCAAATGCGGATAGTGCCCTATTTTTTTTCGATGGGCACAGGGTTGAAAACCCATGAAGTGTAAGCGATGGGGTAAATAAACCCGTCCATACGTAATTTGTCAATTTCGGCTTTGATAGTCGTGGCCTTGGATGGGTGTAGCGGTCGCTGTTTCTGGCGAACTGGTGTGATTTCAGGCCAGGTGTCGATGCAATGCTTGACAATAGATGGGTCAAGGCCAGGCATTTCGATGTATGACCAGGCGAAAATATCCCTATATTCCTGGAAGAGGGCTTTATATACGGCGATTTCCTGAGGAGTGCAAGAAGCTCCAATGATGATTTCTTCGATGATGTCATTTTTAATGGAAATGTCGATTTTGATGGTGGGGGAAATGTTGTCCATATTACCTTCTTCAAAAGCGTCAGGGGAAGGAATGGGATTGTTGAACCAATCGATAGGCCCGGATGGGATAAAATCTTTGGTTTTTGTTATCACTCCAAGAAACCCTTTGTGGTTGTAGGCCAAAGGTGCTTGGTAACTTTAAGTAAAAATGTTTTTTGTGTTTTGTGTAGATTTATCAGTGGGATAACTCAATTCAAACATGGTATTCAGACAGTCAAGATGATAAACAAATGAACCAGTGCTCTCATGGATTGATAATCAGTAAATAAACTTAAGTGGGCGA
>ML779430.1:485095-495612 GCA_009831015.1 Picea engelmannii
TTATCCTTTAAAGTTCCTATGAATACATCAATCAAGTGCTCATCTGGAATATCGGTTACCTTTATATTCAATATTTGGAAGTTCTCAATGTGCTTAGTAAGTGAACCCTTTTGCTTGAGATTTATCAATTGGCTAAAGAAGGTATTTCTCCTTGTATCCTCATAGTGCTATCATTTCTTCTGTGAAAATTGTCCAAGTGATGAGTGATTTGCGAGAACAAAGCCATCAATACCATACAAATTTATTAGGTTCTAAATATAAAGAAGCAATTTGTACCTTTTGTGTATGTGGCACATTATGGAGATCAAAGAATTGCTCCATCTGATATATCCATGTGATTGGGTCATTGCCATCAAACTTCCTCATATCAATCTTAGGAATGTAGTTGATCTTCAAACCAAAGTTGGAGTTTCTCCATTCTTGATTCACCTTCCTTGTGTCCTCATCATGAATTTCATGGGATGCATTTTGACTTTCAGGTGTCTTCTCTGTTATGAAATTTTTCAATACTTCCATGATCTCCCCTTTTAAACCATCTATCTTAGTATCCAACTTAGCTTCCACTGAATCCATCTTAGTATCCAACTTAACTTCCATTGAATCCATCTTAGTATCCAACTTAGCTTCCATTGAATCCATCTTATTTTGTAGTGCATTTATGTCCCTACACATTTCTTCACCTTCATCAAGAGTCCAAGTAGGATTTTCTGGAGGCTTATTGGGTGTAGAAGTTCCCTTTTTGGGTGGCATGTTGGCCAAGTATCACTTTTGAACCTTGATTTTGAGGTGGTTCTGCTAGACAATATTTCTTCTGTTATATCTCCCAAGTTTTGGTCCTTCTGGGTATGAAACTTTATTTTATGTATTTCTCTGATATTTTTTCTCTGCAATGCCATAGGTCTAATCAAAATTGGATGTGCCAAGTGGAATTTACGGTAACTTCCCCACAACTTGCTGATTTTTTTCCTTTCCAGAAGATCTCACTTGTATAGTGTGCCCTGCACAAAATAATTGATATAAAATTCTGAAACTCACACCAGAAATACTACCGACTGTCCATAATCCAATGCAACCAGTCCCATGCAATTTGGATACACTAGGAAGAAGTTATGATTTTTTTACCTGGAACACCTTCTTGAGACTAGTCAATAGGACTAGTCAGATACCCTATCTTACACAGGGTGTATCTACAAATTTAAGATGACCCAAAAGAAGAAATTTTTAACACGGATACCTTACTAATTTCTATAAATAGGCTCTGGAGCTCAGGGTATGAAACATTACAGAAAATGTTTTATAGAAAAAATTCCGCAATGACTCAGTTCAGAATGATTTCAGAACCCTCTCTTGTACATGATTTATCTCTGAAATTATAAGGCCTCAAGAGCTGAAATTTGAACCCAATGTACCTTTATCTATATACTAAATATCCTCCAAGACGTTATTTCGGAAACATTGCAGAAATAAAGTTATAGTGAAAATTCCAAGGTGTCTCAGATGTAGCAGCGAAACCCCAAGACCTTGATCTCTGATACCATATGTTATGAACCAAATATCAATATAGCATAGAAAATCCTCAGAAAAAGTACTCAACGCCTTGAAAAAGAAATAATTTTATATAATAAGCCTCTTTGAGGGGGCAACCTCCTTTTACCCCACTTAAATGTTCAAGTAGAAGATGATTCAAAATGAAAATGTCTCCTCGGTATATATAGGAGATTAGGAGGTATAATTACAACTAATGGCCTAAAGCCGACATAAATAAAATAACATTACTAATCTAATATGCACCAATTAAGGGGTAATGAAACAATATTAGGGCTTAAAAAGTGTTTTAGAAGAAGGAGCATTGTTCTCTCTATAGATGTTAGGATTGGTCCTTCTAGTAGCCATAGCTTTAATATTTTTACTTTCAACATTTCTTGCCACCTTAAATGAATTCTCCAATGATTTGGGTTCCCAAAGACGAACCTCATGTTGAATGTTATCCTTTAAAGTTCCTATGAATACATCAATCAAGTGCTCATCTGGAATATCGGTTACCTTTATATTCAATCTTTGGAAGTTCTCAATGTGCTCGATAACTAAACCCTTTTTCTTGAGATTTACCAATTGGCTAAAGAAGGTATTGCTCCTTGTATTCTCATAATGTGCTATCATTTCTTCCGTGAAAATTGTCCAAGTGACGATTGATTTGCGAGAACAAAGCCATCAATACCATACAAATTGATTAGTTTCTAAATATAAAGAAGCAATTCGTACCTTTTGTGTATGTGGCACATTATGGAGATCAAATAATTGCTCCATCTGAAGTATCCATGTGATTGGGTCCTTGCCATCAAAATTCCTCATATCAATCTTAGGAATGTGGTTGGTCTTCAAACCAAAGTTGGAGTTTCTCCATTGTTGATTCACCTTCCTTGTGTCCTCATCATGAATTTCATGGGATGCATTTTCACTTTCAAGTGTCTTCTGTGTTACGAAATTTTTCAATACTTCCATGATATCCCATTTTAAACCATCCAACTTAGTATCCAACTTAGCTTCCATTGAATCCATCTTATTTTGTAGTTCATTTATGTCCCTATGCATTTCTTCACCTTCATCAAGAGTCAAAGTAGGATTTTTTGGAGGCTTATTTGGTGTAAAAGTTCCCTTATTTGGTGGCATGTTGGCCAAGTATTACTTTTGAACCTTGATTTTGAGGTGGTTCTGCTAGACAATATTTCTTCTATTGTATCTCCCAAGTTTCGGCCCTTCTGGGTATGAAACTTTCTTTTATGTAGTTCTTTGATATTGTTTCTCTGTAATGCCACAGGTCTGATCAAAATTGGATGTGCCAAGTGGAATTTATGGTAACTTCCCCACAACTTGCTGATTTTTGGCCTTTCGAGGAGATCTCACTTGTATAGCGTTCCATAGACAAAATAATTGATATAAAATTATGAAACTTGCACCAGAAATACTGCAGACTGTCCACGATCCACTGTAACTAGTCCCATGCAATTTGGATACTCTAGGAATAAGTTATGATTGTTTTACCTGGAACACCTTCTTGATACTAGTCAATAGGACTAGTCAGATACCCTATCTTAAATAGGGTGTATCTAAAAAATTAAGATGACCCAGAAGATAAATTTTTTACCATAGATCCCTTACTAATTTTTGTAAATAGCCTCTAGATTTTAGGGTCTGAAAAGTCACAAATATTTTTTTATAGTGAAAATGCTGCAATGACTCGGTTCAAGATGATTCCAGAACCCTATCTTGTACAGGCTATATATTCGAAAGTATAAGGCCTCAGGAGCTGAATTTTGAGCCCAACGTACCTTGATCTGTCTGATAAATACAATCCAATCCATTCCTTCTGAAACTTTGTAGAAAAAAAGTTATAGCGAAAATTCCAAGGTGTCTCAGATGTAGCAGTGAAACCCCAAGACCTTGAGCTCTGATACCATATGTTAAGAACCAAATATCAATATAGCATAGAAAATCCTCAGAAAAAGTACTCAATGCCTTGAAAGAGAGATAATTTCAGATAATAAGCCTCTTTGAGGGGGAAACCTCCTTTTACCCCACTTAAATGTTCAAGTACAAGATGATTCAAAATGAAAATGGCTCCTTGGTATATATAGGAGACTAGGAGGTATAATTACAACTAATGTCCTAAAGACGACATAAATAAAATAACATTACTAATACAATATGTACCAATTAAGGGGTAATGAGACAATATTAGGGCTTAAAAAAATAAAAAGGAAATTCTTCGTTGCTAGGACACCTCAACGAAAAAGTGGCACAAAAATCGCAGCACGAAAAGTGCGGCAGAAAAATCGCGGCAAAAAAACTACGACAAAAAATCGCAGCAACAAAACTCTACAAGAATAAAAAGGTATGGTTTTCATATGTGTAGTGTTGAACTTATGAATCTAGTTGAAGGTTTTCCTTGTAAATGTATTGGATTCCCTCTTGGAAGTTTAGGGTTTGTTGTAGAATGGTTTTGAGGAAGATGTATTGAAGTATATTATCAGTGCACTTAGTTTGATTTATTGGCATATATTGTGATGCATTGTGAGAGACACTTGTTAGTGGTATTGGTATATGATTGACTTATGAATGATACATCCTTGAAACTGCATAAAAGTGGGGTTATGGAACATGGTTTGATGTAAGGGTTTATGGTATTTTGTTATGGATAGCATGATGTATTTCTAGAGAACCTTTAATGGTTATAATTGTATATGTATTTGGAATATGGTTGAGGTACATGTTGGGTACATGGTTGAGACAAGTAGTTTATGACTTGGCACATACATGAGGTGTATAGTTGATGTTTGTGCATATTTATGATTCATAGTTTATGTGTATTTGATGCATGATTGGTACATATTTGGTGCATGGTTGATGCACTCATTTATGGTACAGGTTGAGGTACAGGTTGGTGCATGGTTGATGTTGGATTACTAAGAGGGGGGCTGAATAAGTAATAGAGAAATCTAGTCCTTTTTAACCATATAATGCAAGTGTTATATCAATGTAGCATTATCATCCAATATTTTCATGGTAAATAAACAATGAACAAATGAACAATCATACACATACATAGTACACCAGTGTTTTTACATGGAAACCCAAAGAAGGATAAAACCACAGAACGTTTTTTATTATATGTCTTGAAGAATTACATTCATTGGAAGCACCAACTTCCTTGGTTTTCTAGCTGCAACTGGAAGGAGGCTCCAACCCCCTATTTCTCAGGCTACAACCTGAGGGAAGCTCCAACTCCCCAATTCTTTGGATACAACTAGAAGGAGGATACAACCCCCTATGTTCTTTGGCTACAACCAGAATGTGTCTACAACCACCTATCCTTTCCTCGTCCAACTGCCCTGAAGTATAAGTAGAATGATGGAACCACTGTCACACTATGAAAGTGGGATACACTAATGTAAAACTATACCAATAAATCTGTAATCAACCTATACCATAAATAAGTGCATCAACCATGCACCAACCTATACCAATAACCTGAACCATGCATCAACCATGCATCAACCTGTACCTCAACCTATAATCAAACTGCACCATAAACAAGTGCATCAAACATGCACCAACCTGTACCAAACAACCTGTAATCAACCTGTACCATAAACAAGTGCAGCAACCATGCACCAACCTGTACCTCAACCTGTACCATGAACAAATGCATTAGCCATGCACCAAACCTATACAAATAACCTGTCACAACAACCTATCCAAACAACCTATCACAACAACCTATGTCATCAATATTATCAACCAAATCAGATCTACTCACCAAGATCAACCACCAAGACAAATCTAAAAGATGTGCATCAACCAAGCATAACACAATAACTCATAATCATCACCAAGATCAATATGTGCTTCTAATAATATACCAAGACAAGTATGATACATCATCCATAAACCATTTGTCAACAATACTACTAGCAAGTGCCTCCAACCATGTACCAAGTATGTACCAATCATTTTTCAACTACTCATCAACTATGACTCATCAATATGTACCAATATCATCAACTATAGACCTCATGTATGTGCCAACTCATCAACTACTTGTCTCAACCATGTACCCAACATGTACCTTAAACAAAATCCCTAATCAATTTCATCATCCAAATATGATTTGTAACTCTTTAATAGACCTGTTGTATATGATCACATACCTGCAACCTTCCTTAACTTTAACAACAAGAGGCTAGCATTTTCATCAAACTTTTATTTAGTCTCACATGACTAGTTTGGGATTAGTCAGCAAACCTAACTTGAAATAATCATAACTATGTACATATAATTAATAAATATATGAAAATAGTACTCAATGTTCTTCAATTCGTTTTATGAAATTCCTCTAGGTTTCACTACATGGAGCCTCTCAAAAAGGGTGTTATAGCAAAAATGACATACCTTGCTAAATTATGGCTTATTCTAGAGAGAGACCTTGTAGAGCGTGCCCCACATAGAATATTTGTTGAATGTATATAAAAATGTTACAAAGAATACTAAATAATCTAGTATAACCAATAGATTTGGTCTTACTAAATTTGGATCTGTTATGAAGAATTTATGACGGTTTACCCGAAAGACTTGTTTTAGACTAGTTTCAGGACTAGCCACAAACCCTATTTTCCACAGAGTGTAACTCAAAATATACAACGACCCACAAGATAAAACTTTTACCACAGATACTTGGATATGTTTCCTTAGTGGGCTATCAATTTCATGTTCTGAATCATTCTATAAAAACCATTATTGTGAAAATGGTGAGATGACCTGTAAATAACATACCTTAGAAAGCATCATCAAAAGAATTTATCCTCCCTTGAATTCCGACCTTATTTTCTTCACCTTCCCTCTGCAATTCAGCTTAGATATCATTTGGTTACCTCAGTCACCTATAGATATTCAATATTCTCAAGTGTGATGTAAAATGAGAGATCCTTGCCTCTTATTTATACTCTCCAAGTAGCTTCCTTAGAAGCATCTTCTAGGTCACTTTGCCCACTTTCCTTATTTTAGGGTTAACCCACTTCTAATTTCTCCATTAAATTTATTATTTAAATAATTTATTTTGTATTCACTTTGAATTATATTACACTCATCAATTCATTTTATTATTTACCTTCTAAAATATCTTAAACTACTTTGACTACTTTGACCTTTTGGGGCTTCTAGATGACATATAAGGGTCCTCCAACTTCAGAAGGCCATAACTCTCAAACCATGAGGAGTTATGTAATGTTCCACATACCAAAATAAATGGAATGCTATGTACTATACATAGAGAATAGTCTTACCTTAAAATATATCAAAAATCATACCATTATCCATCAAACCAACTTGGGTCTGTTACCCAAATGTGGGTTCTCCAACTTCTCATGGCCATAACTCTCTAACCGTGACGAGTTATGTGACGTTCCACATACCACCGGAAATGTAATGACATTTACTATTCATATAGAATATTATTACCTTCAAATATTTTAAAACTCATACCATTATACATGAAACAACCTTGGTTCCATTGCCCAAAATTTTGTGCTACCAAAATTCGCTATCGGACTTTTTCCAAGGGTTGACATCAATCAATAAGGGTTGAAATCAATATACAACATCACTCTCTAATGGTTGAAATCAATGACAACCAACAATCCATGCCAACTATTCATAAACCTAATCCAATTGTCTGACAATCTCCCCCTTTGGCATTGATGGAAACACCAACATTGATGGAAACACTTAGTTATGATAGCATTCATGGTTATAATCCTTATCAATGTTTCTATATATTCCCCCTTTTAAATCAATGGAAAAGGGTATATCCCTTTGGGGATTCTCCCCTTGACTGAACTCTCCTTGGGGTTGCTCCCCCTATCTACATGCCTTTGATTTTTCTTTGTTTTTATAAGCCTCTGATTACTCTCTCTCCCTTCATATGAATAATATCTCCCTATTTGACAAAGGGTATCACTCTGAAGTCATATCGCTCATTCTTCCTTTGTGACAATCTCTCCCCTTGAAAACATGCCTCTATTCTCTCTCTCTCCAAGCATTTACCTTTGCATCTGATAAATCTCTCCCCCTTTGTCCTATTTATGTTTCTTCCTCATGTACATATAAGACATATAAGATAAGAATTCAAAAGCATTCATTTTGGAGTAGAAATTACTCCTATTCTCTAGCGAAGATACTCAAGGGCTTCCCGTGGAAGTGTTTTTTCAAATATGTATGCCACTTGTTCTTTTGTTCCCACATATTCAACTTTGATGTTCTTCTCTACAACCTGTTCTCATAGAAAGTGATACTTGATTGGAATGTGCTTCGTCTTGGAGTGGATCATCGGGTTCTTTGAGATATCGATGGCACTTGTATTATCAGGATAGATTGGAATGGGCTCATCATACTCAACCTGTATATCTTTCAAAGTTTGTTTCATCCATAGAACCTGTGTAAAAAATTTTGATGCTACAATATATTCTTCCTCAGTTGTATATAAGGATAATGATGATTCTTTCTTTCTTAGCCAACATACTAAACACTCACCCAAGTATAATGTTTCTCCAGTGGTGCTTCATCGATCATCAATGCAACCTGCCTAATCTACATCTATGTAGGAAATACATGATATATCCTTTCCTTTTGGATACCATAATCCAAAATCTTATGTTCCTTTGAGATATCTAAAAATCCTCTTCACTACTAATACATGTGATTCCTTTGGTTCTTCTTGAAATCGTGCCACCTATCCAACTTCCTGCATTACATCTAGTATGGATGTTGTCACATATAGTAAGCTACCAATCATTGACCTATATTGCCTCTGGTCTGTAGACTTTGAATCATCATCTTTTATCAACTTGCAACTGGTTTGTATAGGAGTGGTAACTGGTTTTCAATCTTCCATTCCAAACATCTTTATCATTTCTATGATATACTTAGTTTGAGAAATAATTTTTCCTTGGCTTCTTTCACATATCTGAAGACCCAAAAAGAAGGATAGTTCTCCAAGTAATGACATTTCAAATTCATTCTACATATCCTTTTCAAATTTTTGGCTTAGCCTGTCATTAGTACTTCCAAAAAAATATCATCAACATAAATTTCAATTAATAAAATATTACCTTGAGTTACCTTGATGTAGAGGTTGTTGTTTTCTCTTCCTTTCCATAGTTCGTAGGGAGTTTTTTCATTGTTGTTTCTGAGCATTACTCTATTTTGAATGTGAACTGATGTATGCACTACATGTGTCCAAAAAATATATATCAATTTGGAATCCATTAGCATTGTTCAAGCCATTTCCTGTGTAATTATCATCCATTATGATAACGTTCCTTTCTCTCTGAACCACTCTCTAAACCAATCTATGAATCCATGCTCTTGTCTACTGTCATATATCTGTCCAAACCTACTAAGTGTTCTTATGAATCCATATCTGTCTATACTGTCCAAGACTCTACTTGCACAACTGTCCATAATGTTGAACCATTTATCACTATACTATCATGAAGTCTTGATTAATCTATCAATCTTTACTTCTGCTAACTGACTACTCTGAATCTATCTTCTCAGACTCTGTAAGCTGCTTGAAGGATGGTTCTTTGGTCTGTCACAGATATCGCATAGAATCCCTTATCTAATATTCATATTACTTGAGAGTCTCTAAGTCAGATGGATCAAAACAATTACTTCTCTTATGTGTATTCATCATCATCTTCATTGGTAGATTCATCATCATCTTCATTGGTAGATTCATTATCTCTCTGAGCTCTGACTTCTTTCTTTCTGTTTGTGGATTCATCCTTCACTACAATGCCTGAAAGTACAATCTCTTGAACCTATTCCTTATTTACCTGTACTTCTTGTTAATGTTTATGCCATTATTATAGTTCTTTGCATTTCATTAGATAAGAGCATAATAAGAACAAGATCACTGAGAAATACACATCCACAAGAGAGATAGCATTTATCCTGGGAAACCCTCTAGGGGAAGAAAACCTAGAAAAAACTTCCTTATCATAAATGGCTTATACAATGTTCAAGAGATAACTCAAACCAATACAGAAAGTCCTCCCCAAGAGATGTGCCACCCTTCTTCTCCTCTCTCCAACTTCCAATTGCAGCTTGCCTCATAAGATAATGAGAAAGTGAAGTGTGTGTAAGAAGTGAGGTGCTAGCCTCTTATTTATATCAATCTGGCACGTGTGAAGAGTCACCATCTAGCAGGGCCAACCTCTCACTCTGGGTGGGTAAACCCACCTTTAATTAATTCTGGCCCTTTCATTATAACTGCTGGGGCCGACTTCTTATTTTACACTTTGTAATTGTCCGATGACCAATTTATAAAAGGGGATTTGGTCCTTATACAATTACCGACATGATTAATCCTCAATGGGGATTAATCTAACAACAACAATAATAATAATGACCTGATTAATCCACAATGGGGATTTAATCCAATAAAAAAATAATAATGATGATTAATCCACAATGGGGATTTAATCCAATAATAAGAATGCTCTTCGTAGTTACATTATTTCAGCACTCCCCTTTAATAAGAAGGGTATTCTTCATCATCATCAGGTGATAGAGGTCTGCATCATCGATGGCATCTCGAGGACAGTATCGTCAATATCATCTTGAACAATTGTCTAGCACATTTATGAGTCATCGGAAGTTTTCTTCATCAGCAAAATCATCATTCTCAAAAGAATGCTATCATCATATGCATCAAACATGTATCAGTAAAAAATGATACCTCATCACAGCACTAGGCTGTCACATCACAGTACCACACTAGCTTAACATCACAGCTCAGTGTCAGTCACATCTTGTTTTACGTCTAACAACTAGGTCAGAAGCAAGTAATATCATCATCTCGCTTTACGTCTAACAACTAGGTCAGAAGTGAGGAATCACAGCGTCATGCTTTACGTCTAACAACTAGGTCAGAAGCATGACTCATCTTGCTTTACGTC
>ML779430.1:495944-511094 GCA_009831015.1 Picea engelmannii
TTACGTCTAACAACTAGGTCAGAAGCATAACTCATCTTGCTTTACGTCTAACAACGAGGTCAGAAGCAAGGATCACACAGCGTCATGCTTTATGTCTAACAACGAGGTCAGAAGCATGACTCATCTTGCTTTACGTCTAACAATGAGGTCAGAAGCAAGGAACCAGTGGCATTATGCTTTACGTCTAACAACTAGGTCAGACGCATAACTCATCTTGCTTTACATCTAACAATGAGGTCAGAAGCAAGGATCACACAGCGTCATGCTTTACGTCTAACAACTAGGTCAGAAGCATGACTCATCTTGCTTTACGTCTAACAGCGAGGTCAGAAGCAAGGATAACATAGCGTCATGCTTTACATCTAACAGCGAGGTCAGAAGCATGACTCATCTTGCTTTACGTTTAACAGCGAGGTCAGAAGCAAGGAATACATCTACTCCCCCTTTCAGGGAAGGTCCTTTCGGACAATACCAAGCTTATCTCGAAAGTGTTCAAACTTTACACGAGATAGAGGCTTAGTCATCACATCAGCAACCTGTTCATCCGTGATAATGTACTGGAGCTTCAAGGCTCCTCTTTGTACCATGTCACATATGAAATGATAGCAGATCTCTATGTGCTTCGACCTGTCATGGAACACAGGATTCTCTGTCATTTTAGTATATCTTTGATTGTCACATAGAATCGCGGTTTCTCTCATCTCCAAATCAAATAGGCCTGTCAGCAACTTTCGAAGCCATATAGATTTGCAGCTAGCAGAACATGCGGCAATGTACTCTGCTTCCACTGTGCTGAGAGCAATACTAGATTGCTTCTTACTCTGCCACGAGATCATAGTTGATCCCAAACTGAAACAACATCCTAAAGTGATTTTTCTGTCAGCAACGCTTCCTGCCCAATCTGCATCAATATATCCAATCAGAGTGAAGTCATGATCTCCATCATAGCTGAGACCATAATCCATAATACCCTTAAGGTACCTCATCACATGTTTTGCAGCCACTAAATGAACACGTCTGGGCTCCACCAAAAACTGACTCAAGGTGTTCACTGCAAAATAGATGTCTGGTCTAGTGTTCGTCAGGTACATCAGCGATCCAATAATCTGTCTATACAGAGTGGCATCTTTCAAATCTGACGAAGTATCGACCAACAGCTTCACTTTTCTTCCATGGGTGTATTCATGGACTTGCATTCGAGCATGTTGAATCTCTTCAGGATTTCGAACATGTGCTTCCCTTGGTTAAGGAAGATTCTTTCCGGACTCTGCCATACCTCAAGACCTAAGAAGTAATGCATTAGGCCAAGGTCTTTCATTTCAAATTCAACAGCAAGTCTCTGTTTACATTCAATGATGAGATTTTCTTCTCTAGTTAAGAATAAGTCATCCACATACAGTAATAGTATTACTTGTTCATTATCCATGATCTTGAAGTAGAGATTTGAATCTGCTTTACTCTTGGTAAAGCCCAAGCTCGTCAAGAAACTGTCTATACGGCCATACCAAGCTCTAGGAGCTTGCTTCAATCCATATAAGGATTTCTTCAATCGACATACATGAGACTTCCTGTCTTCAACCTCAAATCCTTGGGGTTGCTCTATATACACTTCCTCTTCAATGATACCATTCAGAAAATCTGTCTTCACATCCATCTGGTGCAACTTCCATTTCATCTTGGTAGCAAGAGCTATAATGGTTCTGATTGAAGTGTATCTGGCCACATGAGCGAATGTCTCTTCATAGTCGATTCCTTCCTTCTGGGAAAAGCCATGAGTGACAAATCTTGCTTTATATTTCACAATACTTCCATCAGCAGCATGTTTTATCTTGAATAGCCATTTTGATGATACCACATCCTTACTTTTTGGTATGGGAACAACTTCCCACACATCATTCTTTATTATGGATTGGTATTCCTCTGTCATAGCATTTGCCCATTCCTTCTTCTGGATGGCCTCTTCAAAACATGTAGGTTCGTCATCAAGTATATTGCACATCAAATCCATGTAACTGGAGAATGGCTTTGGTTTCTTCACTTGTCTCATGGTTCCTTCTAGAACACCATACTTCTCTCCATCATGAATAAGCTCTCTTGCCCAAGAAGGCTTTATTTATGGGAGAAGGTCATCTAAGGAGGTTCTTGAACTTCTGCTATATCATGATATTCAAGAGTCTCCTCATCAGGGGAAGCTACAACTTCCCTTACAGGTTCTGCAACTCTAGGAACTTCTCTCACAGATTCTGTCGTCCTGGGATTTACAGGTTCCTCTTCACATACCTCTTCAAGCTGGCATATTCTCTATTTCTTAAGTGAAACTTCTTCATCAAAGGTCACGTCCCTGCTAATTTCAATATGGTGGTGACCAGGTATGTAGATTCTGAAGGCCTTGGATACCTCACAGTATCCCACAAATATTCCCTTCTTTCTAGAGGGCTCCAGTTTGTTTATTTTCTCTTTCGGTATATGAATAAACACTGGACAGCCAAATGTTTTCAGATGGTTTACCTCTGGCTTCTTTCCGATGAACATTTATTCTAGGGTCTTGAACCTAAGTGCACTATGGGATAATCTATTCTTCAATTAAACAACTGCCATAGCTTCTTCTGCCCATAAGCACATAGGAAGATCTTGATCTTCACAGCTTCCAGCATGGTTTTTTTCTTCTGTCCAGCTACACCATTTTGTTGGAGATCTTGATCCCAACATCTTTGTAGATATTCACGAATTCTTCTGAGGTATAATCTCCTCCATTATCTGACCGGAGTATCTTAATCTTTCTTTCGGAAGGATTCTCTATCAAGGCTTTGAATTCCTTGATCTTGCTGAACACTTCAAATATATCCAGGTCTTTTACGAGAATGATCATTAATGAATGATACATAGTATACATACCCATTAATGGAGGATGATGGCATTGGGCCACATACATCTGAATGAATGAGTTCTAGGACTCCTTCTGCCTTGTTGTCCCTCTTTGGAAATGGTTTCTTGATGTTCTTCCCTTGAGCACATCCATCGCATACGCCTTCATGATCACCTTTCAGTTCTGGTAAACCTGTGACAACTTTGCATATGTATGGTAGTGCATTGTAGTTGATGTGAGCTAATCTTCTAGAGTTCACATGAATTATTCAATAGCGTGGGTCATGGCAGCTTCTGAGTGACCCAACTTCTTCTTTTCCACTGATGATTGCTTCATTTATGATCTCTCCTTTAGCACGTTGCCTTCTGCAACCTTTGCTATAGCTTCCTCATGTGACCTGGAGCAAGGTCAACAAAACAACAAGCAAGAATAATATCCTTCTTGATAATATAAAGCAATAGCACAAAAAATCATCACAGTAGCTCCTTTAGAGCTTATTACTTATAATTTAGCAAAGATTAAAGGTAAGGAATACAATACGAAATGGGGTCAACACTCTCTTAGTGTTGTGACTAAGGATTCTTCAATGGAAATATGAAACTAACGCACGAGGTTTCTCCTAGAGGAGGTGTTAGTCATATCAAACAAAGTATTCTCACATGTTATCAAGTATAATACTTTACGACGATTACTATCTCAACTAAAGTCATTAGCTTGTCATGTGTACCTTTGAATCTTGATTAATAAAAAATGGAGCCTTGTCCTTAAGGGTGAGTGCTTGCTTTTCTTCCAGGTCTCCTTCACTCAAGTGACGAGTACTTTCTTCAACCTGTTTGTATTAAGACAATATGCTATCTTGACAAAATATTAGGTTAGAGGATGAGCTCTATGATCAAATTTTAATCCTTCTAATGATTTGATCACGGCTTCAACATGCAACACTGATCAAGATAATTTCATAACAAATAGATGCATATTAGAATAATCACACCTGGATTGCATCATTCCTTTGAATGTGTTGGATCTTGAGATCCTTCTGGATCTATGGAAAACGATCCCTTCTCCTGCAAATACTCTTTAGGGTTTAACAATTAACCATATGTGAGTACATACCTCGGATAGCATTTGCAGGTAGTGGCTCCATCTAGTAGCAGCGATAATCATTACCCAAAACTTCAAGAGTGATTGCAACTGGTTCTACAGCTGCAACTGCAACAGGTACTGCAACTGCAACTGGTTCTGAGACTACAACTGCAATTGTAACTTAGGGTTTTATGAGGAAACCCTAATTTTTCAAACTTCAAATTTTGAAATTCTGATCCAGGGGATAGATGCGCTGAGCTGAGGCGAGTTAGCTGGTGCAGTCGGAATTTCAAAAATCCAACTTTTACCCCTTCAAATCTGATCTGCGGATTTCTGGACTGGTGCTTCTGGTTTTCTGGTACTCTGGTACTTCTGGTACACTGGTTTTCTGGTACTTTGTGAAACTAGGGTTTCACTTTCCAGGAGATCTAGCCACTGAAAAGGTGTGCTCTAGGTGCCAAATTGATCCTTGGGGGAGGGCAAAACTTTCTAGGGTTTTAGGGAGCTGAAAATACTTGCTTTTTCAAAACCCTAATTTTGGGGTACGGTAACAGTGACGTTTTTCCTCTCGCAGATTGTGCTTTCTTCAGGTTGGCTCTGATACCATGTTAATGTTTATGCCATTATTATAGTTATTTGCATTTCATTAGATAAGAGCATAATAAGAACAAGATCACTGAGAAATACACATCCACAAGAGACACAACATTTATCCTGGGAAACCCTCTAGGGGAAGAAAACCTAGCAAAAGCTTCCTTATCATAAATGGCTTATACAATGTTCAAGAGATAACTCAAACCAATACAGAAAGTCCTCCCCAAGAGATGCGCCACCCTTCTTCTTCTCTCTCCAACTTCCAATTGCAGCTTGCCTCATAAGATAATGAGCAAGTGAAGTGTGTGTAAGAAGTGAGGCGCTAGCCTCTTATTTATATCAATCTGGCACGTGTGAAGAGTCACCATCTCGCAGAGCCGACCTCTCACTCTGGGTGCGTAAACCCACCTTTAATTAATTCTAGCCCTTTCATTATAACTGTTGGGGCCGATTTCTTATTCTACACTTTGTAATTGTCCAATGACCAATTTGCAAAAGGGGATTTGGTCCTTATACAATTACCAACATGATTAATCCTCAATGGGGATTAATCTAACAACAATAATAATAATAATGACCTGATTAATCCACAATGGGGATTTAATCCAATAAAAAAAATAATAATAATGATTAATCCACAATGGGGATTTAATCCAATAATAAGAATGCTCTTCGCAGTTACATTATTTCAACACTTATTTTCTTTCAGTTATTTTCCAAACCTTTTTGTATCTAACATCTTTCTTTTTCTCTATAGATTTTTCTTCATCTCGTTTTATTGCCAATCTTGCGATCTCTGGTACTTGGTCTTTGTTCACCTGTTCTTCCTATTTTATTATCCATACTTTCTTATATATGATATTAGTGTTCTCTTTCATGGAAGTATCGATCATGCTTCTACAATCACTAGCTATGTGTCCATAGCTATGACATTTGTAACACTCAATGTTACGTGCAACCACATATAAACTTCTTTCTTGAACATTTGTTTTATAATCCATGCAATCTGCAACCTCATGTCCAAAATTAGTACAACAAAAAAAATGATCATAAAATAAATTTGCATACCTAGGAGTGAATGATCTTCTTTGTGGTATAGTCCTTCTGAATTTCTTCCTTGACTGATCATGATCATGATTGAAGCTTCTATGTGGCTTGTACACAGATGAATCTTCAATAGTTTTCTTAGATTCTCGTTGACCATGATTTCTTCCTTTGAGTACTTTTGCATAACTCTTTCTATTTTCTTGATTCTTCTTTTCTATCAACCTAGGGTGCTTCTCTTCATTCTCTATAACTGATGTTGATGTTTCTTTCTCTTCAATGTTCTTTTTGAGATTGATGATTTTACTTCTCAATGTGACAACTTCTTCTTCAAGTTTCTCAATCTCTTCATCTTTCTTTAATATCTGAGACTTCATGACTTCTTATGTTCTCTTTGTTTCTTCAATATGAATCTTTAATGTGATTATTTATTCTTCAAGTAATTTCTCTTCTTTCCCAAACTCTGACTCAAGCTAGTTTAGATCGTTAGTTATTTTCTTAAGATGATCTATCAATATATTCTCTCTCATTTCTGCTTCTTCCTTCTTTGTTGCTATGTTGGATTCCAAACACTTCTTTTGATATTCAAGATTTTCTTAGATCTTTCTGGCTTCTTCTAGCTGATTTCTTAAGTTCTCAATGACTTATTGGGCTTCTTAAAAAATGGG
The DNA here is from genome assembly GCA_009831015.1 of Picea engelmannii. Classification (NCBI taxonomy): domain Eukaryota; kingdom Viridiplantae; phylum Streptophyta; class Pinopsida; order Pinales; family Pinaceae; genus Picea; species Picea engelmannii. The sequence goes on from ML779430.1 coordinate 502,200, forward strand.
AACACTTTCCTTTTGTTTCATCAATTCTTTCTTGAGTGACTTGTTTTCTTCTCTTAGTTCATTTAAAGAACTAATTAATTCTGCATCATAATTGTCTTCTTTTTCAATTTATTTTTATGTCTCATTTCCTTCATGGCATTCTATTTCAATATGTCCATGTTTTTCACAATTAAATAAAAACAACATACCTCTGGTGATTATGTGCTCTTCATCTTCTAAATATGTTTGACATGGTGAACATAATTCTTCTTGATTTGTATCTGCATCTTATTTGACATTTTTTGAATCTGCGATGGGTGAAGAATATATGTCATGTAACTTATCCCAAAGTTCTTTTGTTGATGAAAAATTACCAACCTTTTCTCTTACCAGATTAGATAATCCTTCCTAGATGAAATCCATTGCTATTTTGTTATTCTTCTTTAATTCCTTCTTGGCTGTAGACTTTTCCCTTTTTGAACTATCATATCCTGTAACAACTGATAGCCAAATATAATGTCCATGTGCCTGTAAAAATACTTATGTCCTTATGCTCCACATATCATACTTAAAACCATACTAACCATTAAACATTGGTACTCCATTCTCAGAATAATCCATTTTCTCCTTCCAATGGTTAAACTATTTCCTGAAGGAACCAACTCTGATACCATTTGTTGGATTACTGAGAGGGGGGGTGAATCAATAATATAGCAATCTACTCCTTTTTAACCATATAATGAAAGTGTTATATCAATGTAGCATTATCATCCAATATTTGAAGAGTAAATAAACAATGAAAAAATGAATAATCATACACATACACAGTACACCGGTGTTTTTACGTAGAAACCCAAAGTGGGAGAAACCCACAGAATGTTTTTTCTTATATTATTGAATAATTACATTCATTGGAAGAACGAACTTCCTTTGTTTTCCAGTTGCAACTAGAAGGAGGCTCCAACCCCCTAGTCTCTCAGGATACAACCTAAAGGAAGCTCCAACTCCCCAATTCTTTGGCTACAACCCCCTATGTTCCCCGGCTACAACCACCTGTCCTTTCCCCATCCAACCACCCTGAAGTATAAGTAGAATGATGGAACCACTATCACACTATCACTGTGAGGTATACTAATGTAAACCTATACCAATCAACCTGTAATCAACCTATACCATAAACAGGTGCATCAACCATGCACCAACCAGTACCAATAACCTAAACCATGCATCAACCATGCATCAACCTATACCTCAACCCATAATCAACTTGTACCATAAACAAGTACATCAAACATGCACCAACCTATACCAAACAATGTGTACCATAAATAAGTGCATCAACCATGCACCAACCTATACCTCAACCTGTAACATGAACAAGTGCATTAACCATGCACCAAACCTGTACAAAAAACCTGTCAAAACAACCTATCCAAACAACCTATCCAAACAACCTATCACAACAACCTATCTCATCAATATTATCAACCAAATTGTATTTACTCACCAATATCAACCACCAATGAAACTCTCAAATATGTGCATCAACCAAGCATAAAACAACTCATAATCATCACCAAGATCAATATGTGCTTCTAATAATATACCAAGACAAGTATGCTACATCATCCATAAACCATGTGTCAAAAATACTACTAACAAGTGCCTCCAACCATGTACCAAGTATGTACCAATCACGTGTCAACTACTCATCAATATGTACCCACATCATCAACTATAAACCTCATGTATGTGCCAACTCATCAACTACTTGTCTCAACCATGTACCCAACATGTACTTTAACCAAATTCCTCATCAATTTCATCATCCAAATATGATTTGTAACTCTGTAATAGACCTAGTGTATATGGTCACATACCTGCAAACATTCCTTAACATTCACAACAAGAGACTATCATTTTCATCAAACTTTTCTTTAGTCTGACATGACTAGTTTGGGATTAGTCAACAACCCTAATTTGAAATAATCATAACTATGTACCTATAATGAATAAATATCGGAAAATAGTAAAAAATGTTCTTCATTTTTTTTTATGCAATTCCTCCAGGTGTCACTACTTGGAACCTCTCAGAAAAAGAGTTATAGCAAAAATGGCATACCTTGTTGAATTCTTTCTTATTCTAGAGAGCGACCTTGTAGAGAATTCCCCGCACGAAATATTTCTTGAATGGAATTGCAAACGTTACAAAGAATAGTAAATACTGTATTATGACCAAAACATTTGGTCTTACTGAATTTTGATCTTTTATGAATAAGTTATGGTGTTTTTACCTGAAACATTGTTTTTAGACTAGTTTCAGGACTAGCCACAAGCTCTATTTTGCCACGGAGTGTAACTCAAAAAATACAATGACCCACAAGATGAAATTTTTACCACCAATACTTGGATATGTTTCCTCAACATCCTATCAATTTCATGGTTTGAATCATTCTAGAAAAAAAATTATTGTGAAAAATGGTGAGATGACCTGTAAATAACATACCTTAGAAAGCATCATCAAAAACATTTATCCTCCCTTGAATTCTAGCATTCTTTTTTCACCTTCCCTCTGAAATTCATCTTAGATATAATTTGGTTACCTAATTCACCTATATATACTCAATATGCTCAAGCATGATATAAAATTAGAGAGCCTTGCCTCTTAATTATACTCTCCAAGTAGCTTCCTTAGAAGCATCTTCTAGGTCACTTTCCCACTTTCCTTATTTTAGGGTTAACCCACTTTTAATTTCTCCATTAAATATATTATTTAAATAATTTCTTTTATATTAACTTTGAATTATAGTACACTCATCACTTCACTTTATTATTTACCTTTTAAAATCTCTTAAACCACTTTGACTACTTTGACCTTTTGGGGCTTTGAGATGACATATGAGGGTCCTCCAACTTTGTAAGACCATAAATATCAAACTGTGAGGAGTTATGTGACATTCCACATACCACCAGAAATGGAATGACATGTACTATCCATATAGAATAGTCTTACCTACAAATATATCAAAAATCATACCATTATCGATCAAACAAACTTGGGTCCATTACCCAAACCTAGGTTCTCCAACTTCTCATGGCCATAACTCTCTAACCATGAGGATTTATGTGACGTTCCACATACCACCATAAATGAAATGAAATGTACTATACATACAGAATAGTATTACATTCAAATATACTAAAAATCATACCATTATATGTGAAACAACCTTGGTTCCATTACCCAAACCTTTGTGCTACCAGAATTCACTACCAGACTTTCTCCAAGAGTTGACATCAATCACTAAGGATTGACATCAATCTAGAATATCACTCTTGGTTAACATCAATGACAAACAAGAATCCATACCAACTATCCATCAACCTAAGATAACTATCTGATAGTTGATGCACTTGTTTATGGTACAGGTTGAAGTACAGTTTGGTGTATGGTTGATGCATTTGTTTATGGTAGAGGTTGAGGTACAGGTTGGTGTATGCTACATGTTGGCACAGATTATTGGTATATTTTGTTACAGGTTGATTACAGGTTGATTGGTATAGGTGTAGAATAGTATATCTCACAGTGATAGTGTGACAGTGGTTCCATCATTCTACTTCTACGTTGGGGCAATTGGATGGGGCAAGGACAAGTGGTTGTAGCCGAAGAACATAGGGGGTTGGAGTCTCCTTCTGGTTGTAGCTAGAGAAATGGGGGGTTTGAGCTTCCTTCAGGTTGTAGCTAGAGAATTGGGGAGTTGGATCTTACCTCAGGTTGTATCATGAGAAACTAGAGGGTTGGATCCTCCTTGAAGTTGTAGCTAGAAAACAAAGGAATTTGGTGCTTCCAATGAATGTAATTCTTAAATACATATAATAAAAAGAATTACATGGTTTTCTCTCCCTTTAGGTTTCCACGTAAAAACACTGGTGTACTGTGTATGTGTATGATTGCTCATTTGTTCATTGTTTATTTACTCTGCAACTATTGGATGATAATGATACATTGATATAACACTTGCATTTTGTGATTAAAAATGATTAAATTACTCTATTGGTGATTCACCTCCCCTCTCACTAATCCAACAATTGGTATCAGATTCAGTTCCTTAAGGAAACAATTTAACCACTGGAAGGAGATCATGGATTATTCTAAGAATGGAGTACCAATTTTTAATGGTAAGAATGGTTTAAAGTATGATATGTGGAGTAGAAGGATGGAAGTATTTTTATAGGCACAGGGAAATTATATTTGGCTATCAGTTGGTATAGGATATCATAGTTCAAAAAGGGAAAAGAATACAACCAAGAAGGAATCTAATAAGAATAACAAAATAGAAATGGATTTCATCTGGGAAGGATTACGTACTCCGGTAAGAGAAAAGTTTGGTAAATGTTCATCATCCAAAGAACTTTCGGATAAGTTACATGACATATATTCTTCACCCATCGCAAATTCAGAAAATGCCAAAGAATATGTAGATACAGATCAAGAATAATTATGTTCACCATGTCAAATAGATTCAGAAGATGAAGAGTACATAATCACTAGAGGTATGTTGTTTCGTTTTAGTTGTGAAAAACATGGACATCTTGAAATAGAATTCCATGGAGGAAATGAGATAGAACAACTAATTTAAAAGGAAGACAATTATGAAGCAGAATTCACTAGTGCTTTAGATGAACTAAGAGAAGAAAATAAGTCACTCAAGAAAGAGTTGATGAAACAAAAGGAAAGTGTTCACATTTTTGAATAATCCCAACAGGTCATCAATAACTTAAGAACTCAGCTAGAAGAAGCCATAAATATTGAAGAAAATATTGAATATCAAAAGAAGTATTTGGAAGCCAACATATTGACAAATCATCTTAAGGAAGGAACTAACAATCTAAACCAACTTGAGGAAGAGTTTGTTCAAGAAGAGAAAGGACTTGAAGAATAAATAATCACATTAAAAATTCATCTTGAAGAAGTGAAAATAACAGAAGAAGTCATGAAGTCTCAGATAATGAAGAAAGAAGAAGAGGTTGAGAAGCTTGAAGAAGAAGTTTCCACATTGAGAAGTAAAATCGTCAAGCTCAAAAAGAAAGTTGAAGAGACAGAATCATACACATCAGTTATAGAGAATGACGAGAATCACTCTAGGTTTCTAGAAAAGAAGAATGAAGAAAATAGAAGAGTTATGCAGAAGTACTCAAAGGAAAGAATCACGGTCAACCAGAATCTAAGAAAACTATTGAATATACATCTTCAAGAAGACCATCCATGTTCAAGCCACAAATAAGCTTCAATCATGATCATGATCAGTCAAGACAGAAATTTAGAAGGACTACACCACAAAGAAGATCATTCAATTCCAGGTATGCAAATTTCTTTTATGGTCATTGTTTTTATTGTACTAATTTTGGACATAAGGTTGCAGATTGCAGGGATTATAAAAGAAAGTTTCAAGCAAGAAATTCCTATGTGGCCCCACCTGACATTGAATGTTACAAATTTCATAACTATGGACACATAGCTGGTTATTGTAGAATCGTGATCAATACTTCCATGAAAGAGAACATTGATATTAGATGTAAGAAAGTATGGATAAGAAAACAAGAAGAATGGGTGAACAAAGACCAGGTCCCAGAGATCGCAAGATTGGAAACAAAATGAGATGAAGAAAATTATATAGAGAAAAAGAAAGATGTCAGAAAGGTTTGTAAAATAAATAAAATAAAAGGACAGGTAAATGAGGAACATGTTCAAGAGATTGTACTTTCAGGCATTGTAGTGAAAGATGAATCCACAGATAGAAAGAAAGAATTCAAAGCTTAGAGAGATGATGAATTTACCAATGAAGATGATGATGGATATACATCAGAGCAAGAATTGTTCTGAGCCATCCGACTTAGAGACTCCTAGGTAATATGACTATTAGACAGGGGGAGTCTATGTGATATTTGTGACAGACCAAAGAACCATCCTTCGAGCAGCTTGCAGATTTTGAGAAGATAGATCCAGAGTTGCCAGTTAACATAAGTACAATCAGTTGTAGTAGTGAAGACTTCATGATAGTATAGTAATAAATGGGTCAAAATTACGGATAGTTGTGCAGTAGAGTCTTGGACAATATAGATAAAGATGGATTTACAAAAACACTTAGCAGGTTTGAACATATATTTGACATTTGATGAAAGAATGTATTCATAGATTCGTTGAGAGAGTGGTTTAGAGACAAAGGAACATTATGGATGTTAATTACACAAGAATTGGCTTGTACAATGCTAATGGATTCCAAATGGAAAGACATTTTTTTGGACACATATAGTGCATACAAAAGTTCACATTCAAAACAAAGTAATGCTCAGAAACAACAATGACAAAACTCCCTACGAGCTATGGAAAGGAAGTGCATACAACAACCTCTACACCAAGGTAACTCAAGGTAGTATTTTATTAATTGAAATTTATGTTGATGATATTGTTTTTGGAAGTACTAATGACAAGTTAAGCCAGAAATTTGCAAAGGACATGCAAAATGAATTTGAAATGTCATTACTCAGAGAAATATCCTTCTTTTCGGGTCTTCAGATATGTCAAAGCAACTGACGAATTGTTTTTTCCCTCAAACTAAGTATACCAGAGAAAGGCTAAAGAGGTTCATAATGGAATATTTCAAACCAGTTGCAAGTTAATGAAATATGATGATTCAAAGTCTACAAAACAGAGGCAATACATGTCAATTATTGGTAGCTTACTATATGTGACAACATCCAGATCATATGTAATGCAGGCAGTTGGAAAGGTGGCACGATTTCAAGCAACACCAAAGGAATCAAATGTATTAGTAGTGAAGATGATTTTCAGATATATCAAAGGAACATAAGAGTTTGGATTATGGTATCCAAAAGGAAAGGATCTATCACTTATTTCCTACACACATGCAGATTGGGCAGGTTACATTGATGACCGACAAAGCACCAATGGAACAACGTTCTACTTGGGTGAGTGTTTAGTATCATGGATAAGAAAGAAACAGTCATCAATATCCTTATCTTGTTGTCCCTTGGTTATGTAAGTATGTGAAGATCAAGGAAGAAAAGGGAGAATGCGAACTGTGTGGAAGACATAGTGACTATTACTAGGTTGAAGTGAGCAAAAGAGTAGAAAAGATGGAGCGAAGCCCGAGAAAGAAAGCCGTTGGATGAGGAGATCAAGGATGATAGGTTAGCAAAGAAGAAGTACTGTGATGACTCAGTAAGTAGAAAAATCCATTGTTAGATGCTTTGGAGAACCGCGTGAGAAGAAAGGAAAGACAGGCTGGTGAAGCCCTGAGAAGGAGGATCAAGTTGACCTAGGGTTTTAGACACCTGGGGTTTTGGTATCTAGGGTTTTGACACCTAGGTTTAGGCCTAAGGATGTTGGTGAGCTATTGTAATGTATAAATAAAGGTTAAGAGGACCTGGGTTGGGCTGTTTTCATTATTGCTAGTCTAGATCCAGTTGTATTGTTGATGTGATTAGTTATCATATGAGAGAAGTGATAAATGTGAGAGCCTTTTGGTATTGTAAGATCTCCAGCTGGGTGCAGAGATCAAGTCCTGTAGTTGGGTGCACAGGAAGGGGAGAGGAAAGAAGAAGAAGAAAGAATATCTTCTAGCTAAGAGCACAAATAAGAACTGTATGCTTTACCTCAATATATTATAAGCATATTTATGTGGATGTATCCCTAGAAAGAGGGTGAAACACGTATATCTGTCTTATGTGTGTGATTGATGCTTTGCTATTTTCCTTGATATACTGTTATTGCATTGTTGTGGTAGATATGATAGATGCATGGAATAGATCTAAGATTATAAGTGATATATGAATGTTGTGTTGTTATTTTATAGATCCACTTGATATTCCCCTTGGTTGTAGAAATTTCTGTCCTGCAACCCCCCCATAGCTGCTTCAGGTGAGACTGCATCTAATTTGCATGTGTAGTCGAAAGAACCAATAGTTAGGGCTTGTTGGTGCTCTCTTCGAACTGAACCCTAGGTATGCCCTTGTGCCAACAAATGGTTCTATTGTCGGGACCAAAATCTTCTTGAGGGAATGTTAAGGTGGTTTCCATCAAAGATAAAGATTCAAAAGTGGATAGAGGATCAAGAAAAGGACTTCGTTGAAGCCCAGAACAAAAACCCTAATCTGAGTACAGAAGATTAGTTAGGAAGATATATCTTTACTAATATACACGAGATATTGTTTGGAGGAATCCATTGAGAGATATCTGAGTGGTTAGCTAGGTTAGCAGATACCCAGTTTCAGATCAGACCTAGACCTCCTGTAGTTTGGACGTCGACGCTGATAAAGAAGGTCAAGAGAGTTGATAATGCAGTATCATGAGAAGTAGATCATTGGTTCGATAGCACCATTGGAGGGTATATCACTGAGTTTGATGTTGATAGAGTAGAGTCATTTAGCCAAGCCGATAAATATTTCTTCAAGGGACCCAGTGGGAAATTTTTACAATTCCTGAAGTTGAAACTCAATATGTTATTGCATGAAAATAACATCTTGAAGATACAGTAGGTTGGTTGGATCTAGAAAAGATAATGTTCAAAAATTTGGACAGCGATAGAGACACAGAAGCTGGACATATGCGCAGTGGAAAATAGTTTAGAGAAGTGCATCTTGTGAACCTGCTCAATAAGAACTACAGGGAATAGGGTTTCTATAATGGAGAAGAGGTAGATCTGACAGACGAATAACATTTGGAACCCACCAAGGCAGGGGAAGAGAAAGCTGAAGAACTTTGTCGAGATGAGCCAGAAACCTCAGGAACTATGCAGATTATTGAACTAAGTACTATTATCCCTCCTATTGATTCAACATCACTAAGCAATCAGAATAGTCAAAGTCACCAGAGTCCTCAGAGTACTATTACTA
>ML779430.1:511144-524825 GCA_009831015.1 Picea engelmannii
CTCCAACTTCTCATGGCCATAACTCTCTAACCATGAGGAGTTATGTGACGTTCCACATACCACCATAAATGAAATGAAATGTACTATACATATAGAATAGTATTACATTCAAATATACTAAAAATCATACCATTATACGTGAAACAACCTTGGGTCCATTACCCAAACCTTTGTGCTACCAGAATTCACTACCAAACTTTCTCCAAGAGTTGACATCAATCACTAAGGGTTGACATCAATATAGAATATCACTCTTGGTTAACATCAATGAAAACCAAGAATCCATACCAACTATCCATCAACCTAAGCTAACTATCTGATAGTTGATGAACTTGTTTATGGTACAGGTTGAAGTACAGTCTGGTCCATGGTTGATGCATTTGTTTATGGTAGAGGTTGAGGTACAGGTTGGTGTATGCTACATGTTGGCACAGATTATTGGTACAGTTTGTTACAGGTTGATTACAGGTTGATTGGTATAGGTGTAGAATAGTATATCTCACAGTGATAGTGTGATAGTGGTTCCATCATTCTACTTCTATGTTAGGGAAGTTGGATGGGGCAAGGAGAAGTGGTTGTAGACGAAGAACATAGGGGGTTGGAGTCTCCTCCTGGTTGTAGCCAGAGAAATGGGGGGTTGGAGCTTCCTTCAGGTTGTAGCCAGAGAATTGGGGAGTTGGAGCTTACCTCAGGTTGTTTCATGAGAAACTAGGGGGTTGGATCCTCCTTGAAGTTGTAGCTAGAAAACAAAGGAATTTGGTGCTTCCAATGAATGTAATTCTTAAATACATATAATAAAAAGAATTACATGGTTTTCTCTCGCTTTAGGTTTCCACATAAAAACACCGATGTAGTGTGTATGTGAATGATTGCTCATTTGTTCATTGTTTATTTACTCTGCAACTATTGGATGATAATGATACATTGATATAACACTTGCATTTTGTGATTACTCTATTGGTGATTCACCTCCCCTCTCACTAATCCGACAATTGGTAGAAGATTCGGTTCCTTCAGAAAACAATTTAGCCACTGGAAGGAGATCATGGATTATTCTAAGAATGGAGTACCAATTTTTAATGGTAAGAATGGTTTAAAGTATGATATGTGGAGTAGAAGGATGGAAGAATTTTTATAGGCACAGGGAAATTATATTTGGCTATCAGTTGGTACAGGATATCATAGTTCAAAAAGGGAAAAGACTACAACCAAGAAGGAATCTAATAAGAATAAAAAAATAGAAATGGATTTCATCTGGGAAGAATTACGTACTCCGGTAAGAGAAAAGTTTGGTAAATTTTCATCATCCAAAGAACTTTCGGATAAGTTACATGACATATATTCTTCACCCATTGCAAATTCAGAAAATGCCAAAGAAGATGTAGATACAGATCAAGAAGAATTATGTTCACCATGTCAAATAGATTCAGAAGATGAAGAGTACATAATCACTAGAGGTATGTTGTTTTGTTTTAGTTGTGAAAAACATGGACATCTTGAAATAGAATTCCATGGAGGAAATGAGATAGAACAACTAATTTAAAAGGAAGACAATTATGAAGAAGAAATCACTAGTGCTTTAGATGAACTGACAGAAGAAAATAAGTCACTCAAGAAAGAATTGATGAAACAAAAGGAAAGTGTTCACATTTTTGAAGAATCCCAACAGGTCATCAATAACTTAAGAACTCAGCTAGAAGAAGCCATAAAGATTGAAGAAAATATTGAATATCAAAAGAAGTATTTGGAAGCCAACATATTGACAAATCATCTTAAGGAAGGAACTAACAATATAAACCATCTTGAGGAAGAGTTTGTTCAAGAAGAGAAAGGACTTGAATAAGAAATAATCACATTAAAAATTCATCTTGAAGAAGTGAAAATAACAGAAGAAGTCATGAAGTCTCAGATAATGAAGAAAGAAGAAGAGGTTGAGAATCTTGAAGAAGAAGTTTCCACATTGAGAAGTAAAATCGTCAAGATCAAAAAGAAAGTTGAAGAGACAGAAGCATACACATCAGTTATAGAGAATGAAGAGAATCACTCTAGGTTTCTAGAAAAGAAGAATGAAGAAAATAGAAGAGTTATGCAGAAGTACTCAAAGGAAAGAATCATGGTCAACCAAAATCTAAGAAAACTATTGAATATACATCTTCAAGAAGACCATCCATGTTCAAGCCACAAATAAGCTTCAATCATGATCATGATCAGTCAAGACAGAAATTCAGAAGGACTACACCACAAAGAAGATCATTCAATTCCAGGTATGCAAATTTCTTTTATGGTCATTGTTTTTATTGTATTAATTTTGGACATAAGGTTGCAGATTGTAGGGATTATAAAAGAGAGTTTCAAGCAAGAAATTCCTATGTGGCCCCATGTGACATTGAATGTTACAAATGTCATAACTATGGACACATAGCTAGTTATTGTAGAATCATGATCAATACTTCCATGAAAGAGAACATTGATATCAGATGTAAGAAAGTATGGATAAGAAAACAAGAAGAATGGGTGAACAAAGACCAGGTCCCAGAGATCGCAAGATTGGCAACAAAACGAGATGAAGAAAATTATATAGGGAAAAAGAAAGATGTCAGAAAGGTTTGGAAAATAAATAAAATAAAAGGATAGGTAAATGAGGAATAGGTTCAAGAGATTGTACTTTCAGGCATTGTAGTGAAAGATGAATCCACAGACACAAATAAATAATTCAAAGCTTAGAGAGATGATGAATCTACCAATGAAGATGATGATGGATATACATCAGAGCAAGAATTGTTCTGAGCCATCCGGCTTAGAGACTCCTAGGTTATATGAATATTAGACAGGGGGAGTCTATGCGATAGTTGTGACAGACCAAAGAACCATCCTTCGAGTAGCTTGCAGATTTTGAGAAGATAGATCCAGAGTTGTCAGTTAACATAAGTACAATCAGTTGCAGTAGTGAAGACTTCATGATAGTATAGTAATAAATGGGTCAAAATTACGGATAGTTGTGCAGTAGAGTCTTGGACAATATAAACAGAGATGGATTTACAAAAACACTTAGCAGGTTTGGACAGATATTTGACAGTTGATGAAAGAATGTATTCATAGATTCGTTGAGAGAGTGGTTTAAAGACAAAGGAACATTATGGATGTTAATTACATAAGAATTGGCTTGTACAATGCTAATGGATTCCAAATGGAAAGACATTTTTTTGGACACATATAGTGCATACAAAAGTTCACATTCAAAACAAAGTAATTCTCAGAAACAACAATGACAAAACTCCCTACGAGCTATGGAAAGGAAGTGCATACAACAACCTCTACACCAAGGTAACTCAATGTAGTATTTTATTAATTGAAATTTATGTTGATGATATTGTTTTTGGAAGTACTAATGACAGGTTAAGCCAGAAATTTGCAAAGGACATGCAAAATGAATTTGAAATGTCATTACTCGGAGAAATATCCTTCTTTTCGGGTCTTCAGATATGTCAAAGAAACTGAGGAATTGTTTTTTTCCCTCAAACTAAGTATACCAGAGAAAGGCTAAAGAGGTTCATAATGGAATATTGCAAACCAGTTGCAAGGTAATGAAATATGATGATTCAAAGTCTATAGAATAGAGGCAATACATGTCAATTATTGGTAGCTTACTATATGTGACAACATCCAGATCATATGTAATGCAGGCAGTTGGACAGGTGGCACGATTTCAAGCAACACCAAAGGAATCAAATGTATTAGTAGTGAAGACGATTTTCAGATATCTCAAAGGAACATAAGAGTTTGGATTATGGTATCCAAAAGGAAAGGATCTATCACTTATTTCCTACACAAATGCAGATTGGGCAGGTTACATTGATGACCGACGAAGCACCAATGGAACAACGTTCTACTTGGGTGAGTGTTTAGTATCATGGATAAGAAAGAAACAATCATCAATATCCTTATCTTGTTGTCCCTTGGTTATGGAAGTATGTGAAGATCAAGGAAGAAAAGGGAGAATGTGAAATGTGCGGAAGACACAGTGACTATTACTAGGTTGAAGTGAGCAAAAGAGTAGAAAAGACGGAGCGAATCCCGAGAAAGAAAGTCGTTGGATGAGGAGATCAAGGATGAAAGGTTAGCAAAGAAGAAGTACTGTGACGACTCAACAAGCAGAAAAATCCATTGTTAGATGCTTTGGAGAATCGTGCGAGAAGAAAGGAAAGACAGGCTGGTGAAGCCTTGAGAAGGCAGATCAAGTTGACCTAAGGTTTTAGACACTTGGGGTTTTGGTATCTAGGGTTTTGACACCTAGGTTTAGGCCTAAGTATGTTGGTGAGCTATTTTAATGTATAAATAAAGGTCAAGAGGACATGGGTTGGGTTGTTTTCATTATTTCCAATCTAGATCCAGTTGTATTGTTGATGTGATTAGTTATCGTATGAGAGAGAAGTGCTAAATGTGAGAGCCTTCTGGTATTGTAAGATCTCCAGCTAGGTGCGGAGATCAAGTCCTGCAGCTGGGTGCACAGGAAGGGGAGAGGAAAGAAGAAGAAGAAAGAATATCTTCTAGCTAAGAGCACAGATAAGAACTGTATGCTTTACCTCAATATATTATAAGCACAGTTCTGTGGACGTAGCCCTAGAAAGAGGGTGAAACACGTATATCTGTCTTATGTGTGTGATTGATGCTTTTTTATTTTCCTTGATATACTGTTATTGCATTATTGTGGTAGATATGATAGATGCATGGAATAGATCTAAGATTATAATTGATATATGAATGTTGTGTTGTTATTTTATAGATCCACTTGATATTCCTCTTGGTTGTAGAAATTTCTGTCTTGCAACCCCCCCATTGATGCTTCGGGTGAGACTGCATCTAATTTGCAGGTGTAGCCGAAAGGGCCAATAGTTAGGGCTTGTTGGTGCTCTCTTCGAGATGAACCCTGGGTCTGCCCTTGTGCCAACAAATGGTTCTATTGTCGGGACCAAAATATTCTTAAGGGAATGTTAAGGTGGTTTCCATCAAAGACAAAGATTCAAAAGTGGATAGAGGATCAAGAAAAGGACTTCGTTGAAGCCCAGAACAAAAACCCTAATCTGAGTACAGAAGATTGGTTAGGAAGATATATCTTTATTGATATACATGAGATATTGTTTGGAGGAATCCATCGAGAGATATATGAATGGTTAGCTAGGTTAGCAGATACCCAGTTTCAGATCATACCTAGACCTCATGTGGTTTGGATGTCGATGTTGATAAAGAAGGTCAAGAGAGTTGATAATGCAGTATCATGAGCAGCAGATCATTGGTTTGATAGCACCATTGGAGGGTATATCACTGAGTTTGATGTTGATAGAGTAGAGTCATTTAGCCAAGCCAATAAATATTTCTTCAAGGGACCCAGTGGGAAATTTTTACAATTCCTGATGTTGAAACTCAATATGTTATTGCATGAAAAGAACATATTGAAGATACAGTAGGTTGGTTGGATCTAGAAAAGCTAATGTTCAAAAATTTGGACAGTGACAGTGACACAGAAGCTAGACATACACGTAGTGGAAAATAGTTTAGAGAAGTGCATCTTGTGAACTTGTTCAAGAAGAACTACGGGGACTAGGGTTTCTATAGTGGAGAAGAGGAAGATCTGACAGACGAATAACATTTGGAACCCACCAAGGCAGGGGAAGAGAAAGGTGAAGAACTTTGTCGAGATGAGCCAGAAACCTCAGGAACTATGCAGATTATTGAACTAAGTACTATTATCCCTCCTATTGATTCAACATCACTAAGCAATCAGAATAGTCAAAGTCACCAGAGTCCTCAGAGTACTATTACTAGAAGTTCATCATATACTCAGACAGGAAACCTAGGTAGTTCTATGGAAGATGAGATGAGACTCCCTATATTTACGGGAGATGGGTCTTAAGACCCTAATCAACACTAGTTCCTATGTGAAGTTGTATGGAATATTAAGAATGTCACTGATGAGGCTATTAAAAGAACCCAGTTTAGCACTACCCTATGGGACCGCACACTGAGCTGGTACATGAAGCTTGTCCAAGGACTTGCACAGCCTAAGCTACTGAATGAGATCAAGAATGCACTGATTGTAAAGTTCAAGAAACCCAAGTTGGAGTCACAATGTATTACAGAGATGAAAGAGATCACGCAGAAGGTAGCCAAACCTATTTTGGAATTTGATCATAGATTCAAGACTTTAATAGGCCGATTGAATTTTCAGATCCTAGATGAACAGAATAAAGAATGGTTCATCGCTTCTCTCTTACCACACATCAGGGTTCCTATGATGAAGTAGAATATTTCTTCGTAGGCTGAGGCCTCGGAGATCAACATGAAGCTAGAATCATCCCCTATGGGAGAATCTATCTCAAGTATGAGTCAGATCTTGAGTCAACTAACTAGTTTGTCTCTGCAAGTTGAAGATATGAAAAAGGATAAGGGAAAAGATAAAAGAGAAGACATCTAGTGTGTCAGATGCAGATCAGAGGGCCATGAAAAGGAACATTGTCCTCTATTCCATGAATATTTGGCCTTTGGAGTTATGAGTCCTTTGAAGTAACTCACCTTACCCTGGTGCGAGGTTTGTCGAAATAGACATCGTAGTGGTGAGTAATACTACATGAAAAAATATGTTCATACACCCACAAATTTGTATTGCACATTCTGTAAGTCCGTGGGACATGATGATAGGGATTGTAGGGCTTATGATCTCATGCATGAAAGGTCAAGAGATATATAAAAAATTCAAGGCTAATCACAACAAGAAGGAAACACTACGTAGTACAAATCCCCTGGGAGAGGAAACTTCAATCCTCATGGTGGATTCAGAGGATGAGGAGGAGGAATGGGTCAAGGTTGAGGAAAGATAATATTTTATAACTATGCACAACCAGGACACCTCACAAGGGATTGTCAGAACCCTTGTACTACTTGTAGTTATTGTAGCTCGTTTGAACATGTTATAAAAGTTTTTCCTCTGCTACTAGCTAAGATTTAGGAAAGACGAGGACCTCAACAAAACCCACAAGTGCAACTGATATATGTTAAACCTCACAGAGAAGACCCTAGAGTCACTATTATCACTAGAGGAGGCACTGTTACAGGAGAAGACAGACTGATCCAAGGAAAGACTACAGAAGACTCAGGAATTAGGAAAGCTACAGAGAAGACCCAAAACTTTGATGCAGGGAAAGAAAGACAAATATTTGAGGAGGCAAGAAATGAGTTCAAAGCAGATCAAGGCTCTTCATCAAAGACATGGCCATAAGTAAGAGAGTGTGGAATGCCTCAAGAATTTAATCAGTTTTCTTCGCCAAGAGAAGGAAAAGAGGTAAGCAAGCTCATGTAATTTTTATATACTTGTATTAAGTTGATTCAGGATGAAATCATTGTACAAAAGCTACAAAATTTAATCAGACAGTATGAACTAGGAAAGATAAAACCCTTACTGAATAGGGAAGTACAACAAATCTCTAAGAAGAGAAGGAAAAACAAGGAATTACACTTGAATGTTCAAATAGGTTAATATGATATAGACTATGTGGTCCTCGACCTAGGTTCGAAGGTCAATGTCATGACGAAGAAAACTTGGGCACTGATGGGAAAACTAAATTTGATATATTCCCCTATCAGGCTCAGGATGGCTAATCAACAAGTTGTTAGCCCCTTTGGAAGATTGGAGCATGTCCCTATGGACATCGATGGAGTAAGAAAGTTTGCAGATTTTGAGGTAATTGAGAGAGTTGATGACAACTTTCCTTACCTTCCATTGTTAGGAATTGATTGGGCTTTTAATAACTTCACTGTGGTTGATTTAAAGAAAATACATATGAATTTTGAAAGAGATGGCCTTAGGTTCATTGCACCTTTAGATCCATATGAAGGTCAGTGATACACAAAACCTATTAGAGAAGAAGACCACACATATGAACTGGAAAACATATACAAATTAACAGCTAAACAACAAGATTACATTAATCCTACGACTGATGGAAACCTAAGTTGGCGAAGTGACAACGCATGTTCATCAGACTCAGAAGAAGCACTGGATAACTAGTAGAATAATATGTACGAAGTATCTACAAGACAATGCGTTAGATTAACTAGATAAGTTCGTTGGATCAGCACAACAGTAAGTATTGACCCACCTTTGATGGTCTAAACCCTTTAGAAACCTTCTTGTCAGACATTGAAGAAAGTGTACCAATGCAACAAAGATTGTTGGCAATGGATGAGGCCCTGAAAGAAACCCCAGCAAGATGGTGGGGGATACACAAAATAAATATTACAGACTAGGTACAATTTCATACCTTGATGACATCATGGTTCTCATCACAAGTAGAAGGCTGTGAAGTTTGATACAAAGGTCAAAGTTGCCCAAAGGACCATGTGCGAAGCTGGAAGAAATCTTGGAGCAACGTTCCTCAAGAACAATGGGTACACAGATTCATCAACACAATGGACATGACACCTATCAACTCGTACCTTCAAGCAGAGTTGCACCTAATCACTATAGATTGGAAAGGTGTGACTCAGAATTTTGTAAGCATCTTCTTATTTGAAATTCAATATCCTTCAATAGATCAAGCATTACATATTGTGAGACAGAAAGTATTCGAGGAGGCATCTATCCTTCCTTTGGAACAAGAAGAGGATGAATGGACTATGCCTCTCCATAAATTGCAAGGCTGTTACAACATTAATGTTGATGAAGACGATGATCCTAGGAAGGTGAAAATCGTAGAAACAGAAGGCCAAAGAGATGTGGAAGGACCATCAGTTGAGTTACTATTCATTGGATAACCAATCAAGATTAAGAAGGTCAATATTGGAATAGAATAGACCCTGAAGCTTGCTAATGTTGGAGATTATTGGGATGCTGCTACCATTGATAAGATCACATAATTACTACATGAATATCAGGACTTGTTTCCAACCAAGTTCACTGATATGAAGGGAATTAAAGGACCTATGGGAGAGATGAGGATTCCTTTAAATCTATATGTAAGACCAGTCAAACAGAGACCTTACAGATTGAACCCTAAATATAAGGATAAAGTGAAGATGGAGCTCGGCAGAATGATGGAAGAAGTGAGCTCGACAGAATGATGGAAGAAGGGATTATAGAACCTGTCGAAGAGTCTAAATGGATTAGCCCTATGGTGGTGCAAGACAAGAATACATGAGAGATCATGATATGTGTAGATATGAGGAAGCTAAATTATTCTTGCTTGCCTGACCCCTTCCCTACACCATTCACTGACGAATTGTTAGATAATGTGGGAGGCCATGAAGTATATTCTTTTACAGACGGATTTTCAGGATACCATTAGATCTGGATTGCCAAAGAAGATCGCCATAAGACCACATTTGCAACAGAATGGGGATCCTAAAAATATATAGTGATTCCATTTAGATTGAAGAATGCCCCAACCATCTTTTCCAGGGTGGTGGTCGAAGCATTCAAGGAGATTTTTCATAAATTTCTAGAAGCATATTTTGATGATTGGACTGTTTTTAGTTTATTGAAGAATCATATTGAATGTCTAAGGCTAATGTTGGATAAATGCAGGTAGTGTAAAATTTCTTTGAATCTGAAGAAGTGCATCTTCTTCTCACCATTTGGAGTGTTGTTAGGTCATATTGTATGCAAGGATGGGTTGTTGGTAGATCCATCCAAAATTGCCATTATAGTTTATTTACCCCCTCCTACTTTAGTCAAACAACTGTGCACTATGCTAGAACACACAAGATACTATAGGAAGTTCATTAAATTATATGATCAGATCAAAACAACTATGGAGAAACTATTGAAGAAGGATTGTCAGTTTAGTTGGACAGAAGAATGCCAGCAAAGCTTCGATACACTGGAACAGAAAATGGTTACTATGTCTATTCTGGTCTTTCCAGATTGAAGCAAGGAATTTCATGTACATGTCAATGCATCTTCCATTTCCCTAGGATTAGTGTTAGCACAACCTACTGAAAGAGATATTGATCATCCATTATCTTTTGCTAGTAGGAAGTTATCAACTACAGAAATCAACTACACCACTACTGATCGAGTAGGGTTAGCCATGGTGTATGCGTTGCAGAAATTCCGCCACTACTTGTTGGGAGGACACTTTAAAATGTTTACTGATCACTCCATGTTGAAATACCTAGTCAACAAACCAGTGTTGGGGGGAAGTATATGCAGATGGATTTTTCTATTCCATGAATATGACTTTCAGATCGTAGTTAAGCTAGGAAGAATGAACAAAGGTCCTGACCACTTTTCAAGGTTGGAACATGGCAAAGAGCCGACCAGTTTGGAGGATGCACTACCAAATGCATAGTTACTGGCCATTAGAAAGGTCGATGACCACTTCACAGAGATAGTCCAGTTCCTATCAGCAGGAATGGCACCTAGTGCGTATACAATTCCTCAGAAGAAACAACTAGTAGTGCACGTTGCAGACTTCTCACTTATAGATGGACAACTATACAAGATGGTACCTGATGAGATACTAAGAAGATGTGTTATGGAGCCAAAGAGACCGTTTATGCTTACAAAATCTCATGAAGGCATCACAGGAGGACATTATGCAGGGAAAGAAACTGCGTAGAAGGTTCTAAAAGCTGGCCTTTGGTGGCACACCTTACACGGAGATGCTAAAGACTATTCCAAAGCCTACAATGTATTCCAAAGAGTTGAGAAACTATCCAGGGGAGATGCCATGCCCTTATCACCGTAGATGATCTTACAAGCATTTGAGAAGTGGGACATTGACTTCGTGGTACCTATAAACCCACTAGGAAAGTGCACAGGAGCAAGGTACATCATCACCGTGGTAGAATACTTCACTAGATGGGTTGAAGCCAGAGCAATTAAGGATTGTAGTGAAACTACAACTGCGCACTTCAAGTTTGATGACATCATAACTAGGTTTGGATGCCCAAAGATCTTTATGAGTGATCAAGGCACACATTTCATAAATAAGACTGTTGAAGCCTTGACTGAGGAATTTGCAGTCCATCACCAAAAGAACACACCTTACCATCCACAAGAAAATGGCATCGTTGAAGCATTCAACAAGATCTTGGAAACATTGCTGACGAAGATTTGTAGTGTGGGAAAGGATGACTGGGATTTAAGAGTACCAGTAGTACTGTGGGCCTATAGAACCACTTGCAAGAAGCTAACAAGGCAGACCACTTTTAAGTTAGTATACGGTCTCGAAGTCATTGTGCCAATGAAATATTTGGTACCAATCCTAAGAATTGTTTCCTTTACAGATATGGATGACACAGGCACTTTTCAAGAGAGCCTTGTACAGTTGGTCGAATTGGAAGAAGAGAGATTTGTTGCAGGATTTCATCAGCAAGTACGGAAGGAAAGAGAGAAGGATTATCATGACAGGCACGTCAAGAAGAAGGCATTTAAACAAGGTGATCTAGTATTGATATATGACAGTAAGTTCAACAAACATCCTGGGAAGTTTAGAATGCATTGGCTAGGGCCATATGAGATTGTCTATGTTACAGAAGGAGGAGATGCATAATTGAAGACTCTGAATGGAGACTAGAAGTAATGATTAGTGAATGGGAGACAATTGAAATTGTACTATGACAACCAATTTCCCTACATCTCTCAGTAAACGCAAGAGGAAAAGGGTCTAGGTACCAGGTGCAGTTGAAACTAGGTACCAGACATAGAAAAGATAGTCTGCACAAGGAGAGGAGGCATCGAAAAGAAAGCAGAGGATGCACTGCGCAGTCTGAATTCGAAGTAAAACATGAAGCTCATATCTGAAGTGCCTTGGGACGGTCACAGGTGAGTGTTGGGGGCCTGTTGGCCCTTGGTTATGGAAGTACATGAAGATCAAGGAAGAAAAGGGAGAATGTGAACTGGGTGGAAGACACGGTGACTGTTACTAGGTCAAAGCGAGAAAAAGAGTAGAAAAGATGGAGTGAAGCCCAAGAAAGAAAGTCGTTGGACGAGGAATTCGAGGATGACAAGTCAACAAAGGAGAAGGATTGTGGATGACTCAGCAAGTGGAAAAATCCACTATTAGATACTATAGAGAACTGCACAAGAAGGAAGGAAAGACAGGTTGGTGAAGCCCTGAGAATGCAGATCAACTTGACTCAGGGTTTTAGACACCTAGGGTTTTGGTATCTAGGGTTTTGACACCTAGGTTTCGGCCTAAGGATGTCGGTGAGCTATTGTAATGTATAAATAAAGGTGAAGAGGACCTGGGTTGGGTTGTTGTCTTTATTGATAGTCTGGATCCATTTGTATTATTGATGTGAGTAGTTATCATACAAGAGAGAAGTGTTAAATGTGAGATCCTTCTGGTATTGTAAGATCTCCAGCTGGGTGTGGAGATCAAGTCCTGTAGCTAGGTGCACAGGAAGGGGAGAGGAAAGAAGAAGAAGAAACAAGATATACTAGCTAAGAGTGCAGATAAGAACTGTATGCTTTAACTCAATATATTGTAAGCACGGTTCTATGGATGTATCTCTAGAGAGAAGGTGAACATGTATATCTGTCTTATGCATATGATTGATGCTGTGTTATTTACCTTGATATACTATTATTGCATTGTTGTGGTAGATTTGATAGATGCATAGAATAGATCTAAGATGATAAGTGATATATGAATGTTGTGTTGTTATTGTACTAGATCCACTTGATATTCCCCTTGGTTGTAGACATTTATGTCTTGCAACCCCTTGATAGCTTCTTTGGGTGAGACTACATCTGCTTCGCAGGTGTAGTCGAAAGGGCCAGTAGTTAGGGCTTGTTGGTGTGCTCTTGGAGGTGAACCCTGCATATGCCCCTATGCCAACATATCTACAGTTGAAGCAAAGTATATTGCAACAACAACATGGTGTACATAGGTTCTATGGATGAAACAAACTATAATAGATATACAAGTTGAGTATGATGAGCCCATTCCAATATATTGTGATAATACAAACACCATTAGTATCTCAAAAAACTCGGTGATGCACTCCAAGAAAAAGAACATTCCAATCAATTATCACTTTCTACGGGAACAAGTTGCAAAGAAGAACATCAGAGTTGAATATGTGGGTACAAAAGAACAAGTGGCAAACATGTTTACAAAACTGCTTCCATGGGAAGCCTTTGAGTATCTTCGCCAGAGACTCGGAGTAATTTCTACTCCAAAATGAATGATTTTGAATGCTTATCTTATATGTCTTAGATTTACATGAGGAAGCACCATAAAGAGGATAGTTCAGGCTGGGATATCATTTTAGAAAGTGTTCAGTCGAGGGGAGCAACCCTAGATGGAAATATACCTTTTCCATTGATGACAAAGGGGGAGAGATTTATCAGATGCAAAGTTAAATCCTTGGAGAAAGAGCACAAAGTCATGGTTTCAGGGGGACCGATGGTCATAGGGGGAGAATGAGTGATATGAATTTAGTATTGCATCAATTTTTTTCCATCAATTCTAAAGGGGGTTATTTTTTATTATTTGGGCTGGTTGTCATTGATGTCAACCCTTGAAGAAAGTCTAGTAGCAAATTTCGATAGCACAAAGGTTTGGGTAATGGACCCAAGTTTGTTTGATGTATAATCATATGAGTTTTAATATATTTAAAGGTAAGATTATTCGATATGGATAGTACATGTCATGCAATTTCCGGTGGTATGTGGAAC
>ML779430.1:539688-551354 GCA_009831015.1 Picea engelmannii
CCTAGTCTCCTATATATACCAAGGAGACATTTTCATTTTGAATCATCTTGTACTTGAACATTTAAGTGGGGTAAAAGGAGGTTTCCCCCTCGAAGAGGCTTATTATATGAAATTATCTCTTTTCAAGGCGTTGAGTACTTTTCTTGAGGTTTTTCTATGCTATATTGATGTTTGGTTCTTAACAGTGACGAATGGAAAACAACATTCAAGACAAACGAAGGTTTGTATGAATGGCTTGTCATGCTGTTTGGCTTAACGAATGCACCAACTACCTTTATGAGGTTGATGAATGAATTCATGAAGGAGTTCATCAGGAAATTTGTCATCATGTATCTGGATGACATATTGATTTTCAGTAAGACAAAGGATGAGCATTTGAAGCATTTAGCTATTGTAATGAAGAGATTACAGCAAGAGAAGTTGTTGATAAACATGAAGAAGTCCCCATTCATGAAGACAAAACTCATTTATTTGGGGTTAGTTATATCTGCAAATGAGTTGAGGATGGATCCAGATAAGGTGGAGGTAATCAAGAATTGGCCAGCACCGAGGAACATATTTGAGGTGAGAAGTTTTCACAGTTTGGCTAGTTTCTACCGAAAATTCATCAGGAATTTTAGTGGGATTAGTGCAGTAATGATGGACACAGTGAAGAAAAGGCATAAATCTTTTCACTGGACAGCAAAGGCTAAGGGGAGCTTCAATCTGTTGAACCAGAAGATCACGAAGCAAAGGGTTTTGGTGTTGCCGGATTTTTAGAAAACATTTTAGGTAAAATGTGATGCAAGCAGGTTTTCCATAGGAGCAGTCTTGAGCCAGGAAGACAGGCCGATTGCATATTTCAGCGAGAAGCTGAATGAGGCAAAAGAAAATTACTCCACGTATGATAAAGAATTCTATGCCATCATACAGGCATTAAATAAATGGAGGCACTATTTGATTCCAAAGGAATTTTTTTTATATAGTGATAACCATGCATTACAATTTGTGACTCAACAGGAAAAGTTGAATCAAAGGCATGTTAAATGGGTTGAATACATGCAAAATTTCCCTTTTGTGATAAAACATATTTATGGTATTTCTAACAAAGTTGTTTATGCTTTGAGCAGGAAGTGTTTGATGTTGCAGGAGTTCAAAGTTCGGACGTTAGGCTTTGATGATCTTAAGGACATGTATGCAGATGATTCAGACTTTAAGGAAGTGTATGAAGCACCTGGGAATCCAGTTCTCAGAGACAGAAGCCAGTGGATAGAGTACGTGATCCAGGAAGGGTTGTTGTTTAAGGGCAATCAGTTGTGTATTCCGAATTTCTCCATGAGGGAGAATCTATTGAAGGAAAATCACATTGGAGGATTGGTCGGACACTTCGGTCATGATAAGACATTTGAAAAGCTGAGCCAGTCATACTTTTGGCTAGGGATGTGGTCAGAGGTCAAGAGGTTTGTTGATAGATGTAGAATTTGCCAGCATTCAAGGGGTAGGAAGCAGAATGCAGAATTTTATCAGCCATTGCCCATACCAGACAAGTCGTGGGATGAAATTAGCATGGACTTTATATTGGGGTTGCCAAGGATCCAAAGAGGTGTTGATTCCATATTTGTGGTAGTGGATAGATTTTCCAAGATGGCACATTTTATCCCATGCCAGAAGACCAGTGATGCGACTCACATCGCAAATCTGTTCTTCAAGGAGGTTGTTCGACTTCATGGATTGTCGAAAAGCATAGTTTTGGACAGAGACACAAAGTTCATAGGGAATTTCTGGAGGACATTATGGAAGAAGCTAGGAACTAATTTTATGTTTAGTTCTGCTTATCATCCTCAGATGGATGGACAAATAGAAGTGGTCAACAAAAGTTTGGGAGACTTGTTAAGGAGCTTGATGACAGAGCACCATAGCAGTTGGGATAGCATCTTTCCGCAAGCAGAGTTCGCATACAATGATTCAGTGAACAATATCACTGGCCGAAGTCCATTTCAGATTATATATGAAATGCAACCGAGAGGAGTTTCTAAATTGAGGGATTCAGAATAGACTGCCACTAATAGCGCTAGTGCAGAAGAATTCGCTGAAGCGATGAAAGAACTTCACACCACGGTGAAGGAGCGACTATTGAAATCAAGCCAGGATTACAAGCGCAGAGCCGATCAGCATAGAAGACAACTTCAGTTTGAAGTTGGTGATCTAGTTATGGCGCATTTGAGGAAATAAAGGTTCCCGAGGGGAACATATAATAAATTAAAAATGAAGAAAATTGGGCCATGCAAGGTCTTGAAGAAAATGGGATAGAATGCTTATGAAATTGAGTTACCGGATGGGATCAGGATATCTTCGACATTTAATGTTTTGGATTTATATCCATATAAAGCTGATGAAGTAGGAGCATAAAGTGATGATCAACCAGAGATCCAGTGGCAGAAGCAGATGCCAGTTGCAGAAAATCCGCAGATGGAACAGATACTGAATAAACGAGTGGGTAAGAAAACCAGAAGGAAAGAATATTTAGAATATTTGGTCAAGTGGAAGGGCCATCTAGTTGAAGATGCCAGCTGGGAGACTGAAGAAGAGATATGGAAGCATGGACATACAGTGCAGAAGCTCATGGATAGGATCCCATGCAAATTTTCAAGTGAGGGAGTATGATGCAGGAGCATCTCCCGAGACAAGTGAGCCAACACAGAAGGCAAAGGATAGCTGAGCACACGCCAGCGCCAATTTTTAAATTTTTCCCTTGAAGTTGATATGCTAAACATAAATGAGATCATTTAATTTAGGTGCCTTGGTAAAATGTAATCAGACCTCGATCCATACGCTCTTGTCTGAAGTAGATGGAAGCATTTATAGTAGTTAATGCAGGTAGATAGAATTGAATTCTTAGATTAGACAGTTTTAGAGCGCAGAAGGGAAAATAGATATAGACACCCTCATTTCTCATTGTAACATGAGCCAGCATAATTCAGAGTAGGGAGAGCTTAGGAGAATAGCAGAGAATTGTAGAAGAACACCCATGTACAGATCTTGAATTAATAGAAGAAGTTGATTCAGATTCATGGATGTTGTGTTATTCTCTGTGTATGTGTGTTGAATGCTATGCTCATGAGTATTTAATTCCTGTTAAGCATTTTCTATATGCTGTGTGTATGACTTCATGTTTTAAACAGAAGTCTAAGGATAAGGAGGAATGAGTTTCAATCATTTCTCTATCTGATCAAGGATTCCTGCAAGGAGTGCAGTCGAAAACATCCGCAAGGAGTGCATTGATGGAAGCTCAGATAGTTTAAATCTTGTTCTCGTTCTCTTTGAAGTGAATGTGGGTTGCTGGAGTCGTGCAAGGAGTGCGCAGGAAAAGCGAGGAAGCCTCATTTATGAATCTGAGCAGAAGCTTTGGAGGACTGTTGCTATGGGCATGCGTAGAGTCAAAGGAAGCTCGAACAGTGAAGTGTTCGCAGGTTTTCCGCAAGGAGTGTGTGCAAAGAACCTCGTTGAGGTTGAAGAAATTTAGAAAAGCTCAGGAAGGGTAGGCCTCTGATTCGTTGAAGATCAACATAGATAAGTGCGACTTAAAGTTGCAAGAAACATCGCAGGTTGGCGAAGCAGCGAAGGAGTCTCATGGAGAGGCACTTATTCATTTCGTAGAATCCTCAAAGGGAGAACGGACGGACGAAATCTTTGGAGGAGACTTCATGAAGTTCCGAGAGCCGTTAGATCTTTCAGAGGCACGAGGTAGTTATAGCGCAAGTGTGGAAAGGATTCAAAGCTCAGGAGGGAAGAACCGTTGATCCAAGAAAAGTGTCCAAGGCTTGGTAATGGGAATCGCGAGATTACGATAGGCGATATCTCGGCTACTCTAATAACGGTGTGGGACCATAGGAGTTGGCAAGTGGATAGGTGGCACATCGCATGTTGGGATCTTGTGAGTGGAAGGGATGAGAATTTGGTGTCAAGGGTCACGAGGATGCGAGGACATGAAGCAGGGAAGTGGCGAGAGAACTAGGAACCGTCCATCTGCAAAGGACAGGTGGCAGATTGAGAGATCTCGTGAACTCAAGAGTTCACAGGGTGAGAGCCCAAGTATTTGGTACCCCAAGTCATGAAGGCACGAGGAGCGAGAAGGAGAATAGTCGTTGGATCCAGATCATAGGAGAACCGTCAGATCTACATGTGGGATCGTGTATCGGGCTCTCGCGAGAAAATACTCAAGGATTTTTCCACGGGGATCACAATACTGCGAGAAGCGATATCCTGACAGCTGGAGGACAGAGTTGGACATAGTGAAGCCGACGAGTGGAGGACAGATTGCATAATTCATCAGAATCTCACCGCGAGAAGTCCCCAAATATCGGTGTTAGTATTCGTGATCTCGCAAAGTCTGAAGTCTCGGTGAGATAAGGGACCATTGAAAAGTCATCTCACATGCGCATCGGCATTTCAGCGCACCGGGTATCAGGAGTTGAAAACCCAAGTGTTTGACATAGCGAGTTGCAAAGTTGCGATAGGATAAATCACGATAGGAGAACGGTGAGGTTAGCATTCATTCATATCGGTGCTCGGGGACTCATAAGACTCACACCCGACCACTGACCTTTGGACTCACGAAGCCGCGAGTTCCAATTCTCCGATAAGCAGAAGGAGGGGAGTAGCGCGAAAGAATTTGTGGGTAGATAATTCCCAATAGGGAAGTAGAAGAACCTTGGAGTTCTTCGGGCCAAGAAGAAGAAGATCCTGTGAGCGGACGTGCCTGGGTGGCACGCTCTGCGTCACAGAACCTTACCAGGAGTACTTACGCTCAGTTTTGAAAGAAGATGTCGATTGCGCAGCATAGGCTGCTATCTTCATTTGACACAGAAAAGGGCAGGATGCACAGGGCCTTCCTCCAGTCACAGGTACCAGAACCCAAGGTAATCACGGACTACAAGAGGGCCACCTTCAAATTCAATATGAAGATCGTGCACCCAATAGATCAGATGGATCTGCAGAAGCAGACAGGGGAGATGGTATTCCATACATTAGCACATGCTTTTGCTTCTGTAGAAAAATTACAGGTGTCACTAAACAATGCTCAGACACAACTCAAGCTGGAGAAGATATCGTCCTTTTTGAAAGACAAGAGAATCAAAAATTTGGAGGAGTTGGTTCTCAAGATCGACTATGACCCTTCGAATGTCAAAGCAGTAGAGGAGATGATAAAGAAGAAGAATGTTGACATCACCTCCTTGAGAAAATAGCTGAAACTCCCACCCACAGAGGACTCACAGGCGAAGGAGATAGTAGAGAAAGAAGGCGAGATGGATGAAATTCTTAAGCTGCTCATGGAGCAGAATGCACAGCTCAAAGAAATGGAAGTTGAAATGGAGTGATTATTAAAAGAGAAGGAGCAGATGAAGCCAATGGAAGTCATTCCATTGAGTGCCATTCTGATTTCAGGAGAAAGCACTGTATCAGTGACAACAATCCCATCCGCAACTCCATTGACATCTCAAGAGAATACAACCAACCTGGCTAGATCCATGGAGAAGATGAACTTGCAGGAGACAGAGATTAGCAGGCTTAAAAAGGAAGTTGAGAACCTTCAGGAACTCAAAACTTCCTTCCAGACCAGCCTCTCCAAAGAAAAACAAGTAACAGAGCAGCTCAAGCAGTAGCTATAGCAGCTCCAAAAGCAAACAGTGGCAGGGAAGACTTTGGTTGAGGTCAAAGAGAATGTATGGATAGACATCATAAAGTCCATAAATGAGATATGGCCTATGATCCAAATCATGTTTGAGCAGAATGAGTTGGTCCAGAGGAAAAAACAGGCCATTGAGAAGATCAGAGTAGAATTGGGAGACATGCCAACACAGGGAAATGAGATCATCAAGTTCCTCAATTCTAAGACCAGGGAAGAGCTGGAAGAGCTGAAGATCGAAGACAGAACAAAGATCATCCTTGAGGTCAAAAGAGTTCTGACCAAGAGAGGTCTAATGATTCAGTTGGAAGAAAAGGTTCAGGTCATGGACCAAGGGGTACAAAGGTTCTTCAATAAGATTGAAGCTCTCCAAAAGAAAGGTCTACCTGGTCTGAAGGTTATTAATGATAAACTGATGACACTACCAGATTACAAGAAGATATTGGCTGAGGTGTCTAAGGAAAGTTCAAAGTTTGTTGGCATACAAGGGAGCATCACTGGCAAATCACTCTTGGATTCCCTTCAGTGGGACATTAGTATCCAGCACGAGATTTGATACATATTCCTCACCAAGCCTACATTCGCCAAGTATACAGAAATGGATGAAGTGTATCGAAGACTGCTCAAGTTCAACGTGCCCAGTCATCTTAGATGGGAGGAACTCTGCGATCTGCTCGATTAGCAGATGATTTGTCCAGGTCCATTCACCTGTCTAGTCAAAAGAGGTTGTGCAGAAACCTCGCCAACGAACTACCCCAGAAATCAGCAAGCAGTTACACCAAGTCATCGAGTAGTTCCTAGATTTTTGAGATTTGTTAAGTTTGTTAGGCTAAAAATAGATTTAGCACGTCTTGGTCATTTATGACAGGAACGTTTGTAATTGAGTTATAAATACTTCACATTTCTAAGTATTGAGGGTTGTTGTTGATCTTCACACCCTAATGCTATCAGACTGTAACATTTTTTAAGAGATCTTCGATTAATAAAGAGGAGGCACTTTTACAGGATTCTTGCGTGTATTCACTGGTGATGTTATTCTCTAAAGTTGAATGTTATTCTTGCTTTGTGATCATATTGTTTTCTGAAACTAATCTTTAAGAGTAATGAATGTTGCAAGATTTATCTTGGATACCCTGTTTCTGACTCGAAAGATTTTAGTGTTTATCTTCTGGTGTTTTCAATTAAGAAATTCTTAACTGCTTCTTAGTTGAATTTATCTTTCTCATCTTTTCTATTGTCCATCATTTATGCTATTAAAATATCCAGTGATTATACTATCTCGCCCTGTGAAATTTTTTCCTTTACATTTCTGGTTTCGATCTCATATTTTATTAAAATGCAGACCCCATAGCCCAATGGATGTTTAGACTGTCTCAACCAATTCGAAAAACATTTTAACAACAAAACTGACCTATTTCTTTACATAGCCTAATATTTAAATTTGGAAACATAGCTAAAACATATAGAGAGATCCCTCTCTGAAGTTGGAAGGGCTAGATCCCAGCTTCAAAAGTGGTTGGATAAAGTTACCTTTGTAGATTTCTTCTGTTTCAACCTCTAGGAAATTTACCAAGTGCTAACAACATTGACGCAGATGTTCCTAAGCCGGATGAAACAGACACTGCAAATCTTGATGCATGGCAAAATAAAGTAGCAAAGGCGAGGATGATTCTGTTGGAGGGAGTACGAAACCACATTGTTTCAAGTCTCCATGGGAAAACCACACCATATGCAATGTGGAAGGTTTTGACAGATCTGTTCCAAAATAGTAGAAACCATAGGAAATTGGCGCTCAAAGATAAACTCAGGAAGATTAATATGGAGAAAGGCGACACCATTCCAAAATATCTCACAAAGTTTGTCCAATGTTGAGATGAGCTTGGAAGTGTGGGAATAACAGTCGCTGCTGATGATTTGGTGAGCTTGGCGCTCCTAGGGCTTCCTAAGAGTTGGCATAGTTATCAAGACTCTGTCAATGGAAGGGAAAAATTACCGGATTAGGAAAGACTATGGTCGGATCTGGTGCAAGAGGAGTTCAGGCGGAATATCAGAGATTAATCTTCATCAAAGCATGATGATGAAGAGGATTGTTCTTTGACTTCCAAGGAAAGGAAAGGGAAAGGGAAGAAATTCCAATCAAATTCTGATTCTAAAGTCAAGAAGCTGGATTTGTCCAAAGTGAAGTGTTTTCACTGTCACGAATGTGGGCATCTCGCTACTAACTGTCCGCAGAAGAAGAAGAACAAGACGGTTGTTGGAGCTGCAACTGGTGAGGCTCTTGTCTCAAAATTTGAGCTTGACTTCACTTTGATCACATGCATGACTTCAAGTGCATCGGGATCAGTGTGGTATTTGGATAGTAGCGCTTCCTTCCACATGACAGGAGATAAAGAGTCTTTCATTGACTTGGAGGAGAAAGATCTCAGAATGCATATAGAGATGGGCGATGATGGAAAATATAGTGAAATTGGTATTGGTACCATTACCTTTCAGAGGGAGTCAGGTAAACCATTTTAATTGAAAAATGTTATGCATGTTCCAGGTCTGAAGAAAAACTTGGTCTCAGTCGCAATGTTGGAGGACAGAGGCTATGCTGTTGTTTTTAGCAGTGGTATAGCCTACCTGCAACATATACCAATAGGTCAAGTCAAGAAGATAGGGATTCGAGTTAAGAACCTCTACATGTTGTAGGTAGATGGATGTGGTGCCATGATAGGAAAGGCAGAAATAGTGGTGAGCCAGGATGAGGGTGAATTATGGCATAGGAGATTAGGCCATCTTCATCATGGATCCTTGAAGATCATGCAGAAAATATCTACTAGACTTCCAAGGGGAACACTTGCTTAGTCAGATCAGTGCAAGGGGTGCACCCTGGGGAAGTATGTAAAGTCCACCTTTCATGAAAAGGAGAACCATGCTTCGGTAATCCTGGAGAGAGTTCACATGAACGTGTGTGGACCATTCTCAATTGCTTCAACAAAAAAACACAGGTATTATGTTATTTTTGTTGATGACTTTTCTCGTAAATGATGGATATTCTTCATGCAGAAGAAGGATCAAACATTCTCAAAGTTCTATGAGTTTAAATAATTGGTGGAGAAAGAGTCGGGGAAGCAAGTGAAGGCTCTAAGGAGAAATAATGGTGGAGAATACATCTCTAACGAATTCAAATAATTCTATAGTAGAGAAGGAATTCGAAGAGAACTCATAGCGCCTCATAACCCACAACAAAATGGGGTCACAAAGAGAAAGAACAAAACGATCGTGGTTGCATCACGAGCGATGTTGCATGATCAAGGCCTACCATTTCATTTGTGGGAAGAAGCATGCAATACTGTGGTTTATGTGCAGAACCATTGTCCTCATAGAGTACTTGGCATGAGTACACCTGAAGAAGCTTTTACTGATAAGAAACCTGATGTTTCTCATTTTAAAAATTTTGGTTCATCTGTTTATGTGCATGTAAACAAGGATGCTAGGAAGAAGCTGGAACTGACTGCTGAAGTTGGGATATTTGTGGGGTACACAGAAACACCCCATAATTATTGTGTGTATTTGTCGAATAGTAAGATGATTGTTATGCGACGGGATATAAATTCGATGAGGGGAAATCCATGCGGTTGTCGCTTGAGAGGGAGCTAGACTTGCATGCAGAAGAGGAACTATTGGTTCCCAAGGATGAGTCTCAAGATGTGGATCAGCCACATGAAGAGGTTCATAGAGTGGAGGAAACCACTCAAGCAGAGCCATCCATCAGAAATGGCAGAAATCACACCACGGAAGCTGATAGATTGAGACTAGATGTTGCACAGAATATAGGAGCCCCTATTTCACAGCGCAGACAAAGACAGTCTCCTGATAGATTTTCTGGATACATGGATCCTATGAGAAAATGTATTGTGACTGAACCATCTTCCTTTCAGAAAGTAGTGCAGGACCCCACTTAGGTTGATGCTATGGTAGAGGAGTATGATTCCATTGTCAAAAACAGTGTATGGGAAATTGTCCCAAGACCGATTGATAAATCAGTGGTAGGTTCAAGATGGATCTACAAGGTAAAGAAAGATGTTTATGGGAGTGTGGAGAAATACAAGGCCAGGTTTGTGGCCCGGGGCTTCTCACAGATTGAGGGCATAGATTATGGTGAGACCTTTGCACCTGTCACAAGGTACTCTTCCATAAGATCCATCCTTTCACTCTCAGCACAGATGGGCTGGCGCATTCATGAGATGGATGTAAAAACTACGTTCCTCAATGGGATCATTGAGGAAGAAGTGTACATTGAGCAGCCATAAGGTTTTGAGACCTTTGACAGAGAGTCACATGTGTGCAGACTCAAGAGAGCATTGTATGGGATGAATCAAGCACCCCGTGTTTGGTACACTCGGATAGACAGCTATTTCACCGGATTGGGCTTCACCAAAAGTGAAGCAGATGAAAACCTATACCAATTTGTGGTGGAGGGTAAGTTTTTGATCATTGTGCTTTATGTTGATGATTTAATACTTACTGGTGATGAGCAGTTGATACACTCATGCAAGGAGGACCTTGCAAAGGAGTTTGAGATGAAGGATTTGGGCCTTCTTCATTATTTCCTTGGTTTGGAAATATGGCAGCGAGATGGTGAACTTTTTGTGTCTCAAGGAAAGTATACAAGAGAGATACTAGGTAAGTTTCACATGGAGGGATGCACACCCATGGATAATCCTCTTCTAGGAAACTGGAGGAAAGAGGATGCTACTTCTGGAGAGGTAGTGGATGCTACTATCTATCGACAGTTAGTGGGTTCGCTAATGTATTTAGTGAACACAAGACCAGACATTTGCTATGTAGTTAACCAGCTAAGTCAAGCAATGGTTAAGCCTACCAAAATATTTTGGAAGGTGGGGAAGCATGTCCTGAGATATTTGAAGGGAACATCTGAGTATGGATTATGGTATAGACAGACGGATGAGGTGAAGTTGCATGGCTTCACGGATGCATATTGGGCAGGCAGCCCAATGGATAGAAAGAGCACATCAAGAGGGATCTTTAGTATCAGATCTACAGTTGTTTCGTGGTACAGCAGGAAACAAAGATCCGTGGCACTTAGTTCAGCGGAAGCGGAATACATGGCAGAGAGCCAAGTTGCATGTGAGGCTATCTGGATGAGGAAGATCTTGGTTGGTTTGTTTGGTTCTCACTTAGATCTGACAGTGATTTATTGTGATAATCAGAGTTTCATTAAACTCATGATTAATCATGTGTTTCATGATAGATCTAAGCATATAGATATCTGGTATCATCATCTCAGAGATTGTGTGGACCGGAAGATCATCTTGATTCAATACATTCCTATGGAATATCAGGATGCGGACATTCTGACGAAGGTACTCAGCAGGAGAAAATTCGAATATCATAGAGACAAGATTGGGGTGAAGGATATTCCCTTTCTTGTTGAGAGGGAGTGTTGAAAAGTCAACAAGAAACATGTGTCTAATTTAGTTTTCCCTTAATTAAATTAGACAATAAATATTAATTTATTATCTCATTCATAACTGAGTGATTTGGAATTGTAACAGAATTACAAGTGTAGTTAAGTGAGTTAAGCTTAGTTGTATTAGTGTGAGTTCAGTGAATTAATTATTCATTAATTCACAATCATTTAACTCGCATGCAAATAAAGATTCTCCACGGTTAACTACATGCATGTTAGTTCCAATGGACACCAGTTGAGATAACAAGTGAAAGGGACAATTTGGCTATCAGTTGTGATTTGTTCACACATGCAGTGGATATTCTTATGAGCATGTGCAAACGATTCATTTGATTCATTGTGAGAATTCGGATTGCAGAGTTTGTGCAGAGGAGGCAGGCTATCTGGACACGGAAATTGGCATAGGTATTTGCTAATTTGTGTATGACAGTGTGAGACGATTGTATTGTACTGAGAGCTCTTGGATTAGAGTTTTGTATGAGATTGTTTCATGATTCATGATATACATAATATATGATAGTGGGG
>ML779430.1:551404-568988 GCA_009831015.1 Picea engelmannii
AGAGCTCTTGGATTAGAGTTTTGTATGAGATTGTTTCATGATTCATGATATACATAATATATGATAGTGGGGTTTTTAGCTTTACGTTTTCCCAGTAAAACTTTTGTGTTGTGTGTTATTGATATTTCACTTTGTGCATTGTGTTTTTGATCGTGGTTTAATTGCTTCTGCAAAAGTAATAGTAGAAGCGATTATGTATTTATCAATAGCGGAACTTGTTAGATCAGGAGAATCGCAGGAATACTCATTTGGGTATCGAAAATTCTACAGAAAAGTGTGGCACAAAAAGTGCGGAAAGAAAATCACGGAAGGATAAGTGCGATAGAAAAAGTGTGGCATGAAAATCGAGGCATGAAAAGTACGGAAAAAAAACCGCAGCAGAAAAACCAAGATAGAAAAATCGCAGCAACTGAATGCTATAGGAAGAAAAAGGTATGGTTTTCATATGTGTAGTGTTTAACTTATGAATCTAGTTGAGGGTTTTCCTTGTAAATATGTTGGATTCCCTCTTGGAAGTTTAGGGTTTGTTGTAAAATGGTTTTGAAGAAGATCTATTGAAGTATATTGTCAGTGCACTTAGTTTGATTTATTGGCATATCTTGTGGTGCATTGTGAGAGACACTTGTTGGTGGTATTGATATATGATTGGCTTATGAATGATACATCCTTGAGAATACATAAAACTGAGGTTATGGCACATGGTTTGATGTAAAGGTTTATGGTATTTGGTTATGGATAGTATGATGTATTTCTAGAGAACTTTTGATGGTTATATTGGTATATGTATTTGGCATATGGTTGAGGTACATGTTGGGTACATGGTTGAGACAAGTAGTTGATGCTTTGGCACATACATGAGGTGTATAGTTGATGATGTGGGTACATATTGATGATTCATAGTTTATGTCTATTTGATGCATGATTGGTGCATGTTTGATGCACTCGTTGATGGTACAGGTTGGTGCATGGTTGATGCACTTGTTTATGGTACAAGTTGATTACAGGTTGAAATACATGTTGGTGCATGGTTCATGCATTTGTTTATGGAACAGGTTGAGGTACAGATTGATGTATGGTACATGTTGGCACAATTTATTGGTATAGGTTGGTATAGGTTTATTATAGGTTGATTGGTACAGGTGTATAGCAGTATATATCAAAGTGATAATGTTTGGAACCAAAGATCAATATAGCATAGAAAAACCTCAGAATAAGTACTCAATGCCTTAACAAAGAGAGAAATTTAGATAATAAGTATCTTCGAGGGGGAAACCTCCTTATTCCCACATAAATGTCCAAATACAAGATGATTCCAAATGAAAATGTCTCCTTGGTATGTATAGGAGACTAGGAGGTATAATTATAACTAATGGACTAAAGACGACATAAATAAAATAGCATTATTAATGTAATATGCCTCAATTAAGAGGTAATGAGCAACTATTTAGGGATTAACATGCCCCTCCCCTTGAGAAACGTGTTTTCTGCAATGCTTGAGTAACTCTGGATGCTTCTATATAAAATACTCATCTTCCCAAGTGGAATATCCAACCGACAGTTTCCCCCATTTAATGAGATACTCTGAAATGGATCTATTCCTCAGCTGGAAAATTATTGTGTCAGTGATGGATTTAGGCTCCAGTATGATTTTTCCTTCGTCGTCAATTTCTAGTAATATAGTTTGAACTGGGATATTGTCACCTATAACCTTCTTTAAGCATGAAACATGGAAAACTTGGTGTACTCGTGAAGATGCATGAAACTCCAATTTGTATGCCATAGTACCAATATTTTGCAACATCTTATAAGGGCCATTGTACTTTGGTGATAATTTATCATACATATTGGCTTGCTTGATGGACATCTATTTATATGGTTGTAGTCTTAAAAACACCCAATCTCCTACTTCAAAAATTCTTTCACTATGATGTTGATCTGCTTGTTGTTTCATGCAATTTTGTGCCATGGTCAGGTTGTCCTTTAATATTTGGATAACTTTTTGTTGATGCTTGATGTGATCTTCCACTGCTTGAACCTTATATTTTTATTTTAGATAAGAAGTGATGGAAGGAGGGTGGTATCCATAGAGTGCCATAAATGGTGTCATTTTTGTTGCAGTATGAAAAGAAGTGTTATACCACCATTCTACCAAGGGTAACCATTTGAACCATTGTGTTTGTTTATCAGAGACAAAGCAAAGAAGGTAGACTTCCAAACATTTGTTCACTATCTCAATTTGTCCATCAAATTGCGGATGATAGGATGAGATATGAGCCAATTGAGTACCCAAACAAGAAAATAATTATGTCCAAAAATGTCCAGTGAAAATGGGATCTCTGTCACTTACAATAATCTTTGTTCTGGCATGTAGATTTTGAATTGTCTCCATGAATGTGGTGTCAAATTTACTAGCTTTGAAGGGATGAGAGAGTGCACAAAAGTGTGCATACTTGGTCAGTATATCAATAATCACCATGATGACACTCTTTCCTTCAAACTTCGGTAACCCTATGATGAAATCCATGGAAACCTCCTCCTAGAATTGACTTGGGATGGCTAATGGATGTAAGAGACCTGGGGTCTTAATTGTTTCCAACTTATTTTGTTGGAAAACCAAACATTCTGCCATAAACCTTTGAACATCAGTTTTAAGGCCATCCCAAAAAAAAATCGTTCTTTACCCTATGGTGGGTTTTCAAAAATCCTAAGTGCCCTCCTACTGGAGAGGTGTTCAATTCCAATAGTACCTTTTGTTTGAGTTGGGATCTCTTACATAAATATAACCGATCTTTGTACCATAGTGAATCATTTTTCCATGTAAATGTACATGATGCACTGGAATCCTGCTGCAACCTTTGAATGAGAGTCCACATGTTTTCGTCATTCTTCCATTCATCCCTTGCTTATATTATCTAATCGGGTTGGATGATCGAGATAGCATAGAAAAAGGCCTCAACATCTTCATCCTTTCTTGAGAGTGCATCTACCATAAAATTTTGCTTCTCTTTTTTATAGATGATTTCAAAATCATAACCCAATATCTTGGTTACCCATTTTTGTTGTTCTTTTGAAGATAGTCTTTGTTCCAAGAAGTATTTAAGACTATCATGATTTGTTTTGACCTTGAAGTGCCAACCTATTAGGTAAGGACACCATTTCTTCAATGCATGTAGTATTTCCATCATTTCCTTCTCATAAATGGGTTTGTGTAAGTCCTTTCCCTTGAGTGGTCGACTTTCAAAATCCAGGGGCCTTCATTTTTCCATTAGGACAACGCCAATTCCATTTCCTGAGGCATCACATTCCGCAATAAAGGTTTTTGTGAAGTCTGGAGTGGTCAAGACAAGAGCTTTGCACATCACCTCTTTAAGTTGTTCAAAATATTTAGTTTCCTCTGGAGTCCATGAAAATGCATCCTTCTTAGTTAGTGTCGTTAAAGGTGCTGCTATTCTTCCATAGTGTTGAACAAACTTGCGGTGGTAATCTGTCAAACCCAAAATTCCTCTGAGATTCTTCAATGGTTTGGGAATCAGCCAATCCATCGTGGCCTTAATATTGTTAAGGTCTACCTTGAAACCTTCACGAGATACAATATGACCCAAATACTCTACCTCCTCCACTCCAAATAAAAAATTTGGATGGTTTGGTATATAGTTGTTTCTCCTTTAGTAGTTGTAGCACCTTGTCAACATGTCACACATGATCCTCCCAAGACTTTTTGTAGATTAGTATATCATCAAAAAATACTAACACATTTTCGAATGAAGGGCTTCAAAATGGAATTCATCAACCCTTGGAATGTGGAAGGTGCATTTGTAATCCCAAAAAGCATGACCAAAAATTCATAATGGCCTTCATGAGTTTGGAATTCTATTTTTGGGATATCTTCTTCCTTCATTCTAATCTGATGATACCCTGAACGAAGATACAACTTTGTGAAACAGATTTCTCCATGTAGTTCATCTAACAATTCATCAATGATGGGAATGGGAAACTTATCTTTAATAGTTATCTTGTTGAACTCTCTATAATCTGGACACATACGCAATGAGCCATCTTTCTTGAATACCATTACCACCGATGCAGAGTAAGAACTTTGGCTAAGTATAATAATGCCAACCTCTAACATTTCTTCAACCATGCACTCAATTTCACTCTTCTGGGCATAACGGTATCTATATGGCCGGATGTTAGGAGGAACACTCCCATGAATTAGGTGAATATCATGATCAGGATTTCAAGTGGGTGGAAGAACTTTGGGAATATCTTCGAATAATTTGTAATGCTTATCAATGATCTCTTGGAGATGTTGAGGAATATATGGCTTATATGTTTGAACATCTAGTGAGCATAGTTGTGAAATAACACCTTGACGCCCCTTTTAAAATAATTTTTTCATGCCATTAGAGATTATCACCTTACCAAGTTTCCTTGTGATACCTCTTAACTCAATGTCTTTTCCTTCCAATGAAAATTTCATGAAAAGTTGTTGAAAATTAAAATTCATTGTTCCTAATTATTGTAATGATTGGATTCCTAGTTCAACATCAACACCACCCATGGGTATAGAAATCATTGGACTATTCATTACAAATTCCCCCATAGTAAGATTGATCTTAGTGCATTCTCCTGAGCAATTGATAGATCCTCCATCTGCAATCATTACTTGAAACTCTGGCGCTGGATATACAAAGCAATTGAGATCTTTGGCTAATTTATAATGAATTAAATTATGAGTACTTCCAAAATCAATTAGGATTATGTTGATGGGCATAAGTGACACACTTTCAACTAAAGGTCAAATCCATAATGAGGTTTTCTAAATAACACAAGTCGTTTCAAATGAAATGACCCGACGAGTTTAATGGCTCTATTGACCAACTAAAGTCCTAAAAAT
Source organism: Picea engelmannii (assembly GCA_009831015.1). Lineage (NCBI taxonomy): Eukaryota > Viridiplantae > Streptophyta > Pinopsida > Pinales > Pinaceae > Picea > Picea engelmannii. The sequence continues at coordinate 556,302 of ML779430.1, forward strand.
AGTAAAAGAAGTAAACTAATCTAAACCTATTATTCTAACAAATTATATATTACTTACTATTTTTTTTTAAAACGAAACATGAATATACAAATGATTATAAACAATCTATATACAGTTTACAAGGTTTACTTGAAATCTTGCAAAAATGAATGTTCATAATCATGTTTCAAAATAAGATAAAGTAAGAACATAAATCTTTTTGTCTTCTTTTCGAATGTTTAAATATTTTAAACTAATTAATACTAAGAAAATACAATTGAAACAACGATACATAAACAGTCAAAGATAATTTATGCAATCATTGTTTCATTAATAAATAATTTTAACTAAATAACACACAGACTAACCTGCAGCTAATCAGCGAAACTAGTATTATCTTTTTGTGTTGTATGATCTCCTTCTTGTCCTTCTTATGAGGGAAACATGTGACAAAACAATACTAGTACTTCCAGAAAAAAATTCAAAGAAGTGTTTGATGTGTTGGAGTGAGAATATAGCAGCAGAATGATGACTAATTAAAAATCTTGTGATCTTATGATAATCAATAACTAAGAACGAGACAAAACTCAATTATGAGTATTTATTTTATCCATCATTTAACATTAGGAATAAATTCAATAATAATCAAATGACAAATTGATCACACATACAGAATGGAATAACAAATTATGGACAACATCTAAATACTTAACAATATGAAACACCATATGATGACAAGGCTAAAGATGCATCAAACATAATAATATCTTATAAGACTAAGACAATAAAAGAACATATTGGAATAAGCATCACACAGGTCTAAAGCCAATGGTGAATATATTTCCCATATAATTTCCCAAAACCACATGTCCATACTATGGTCCAAAATGAATTTTTGGGATAATAGACTCTTAAAGATCGAAAAAATTAATACATAAATGATAGCAATTAACCATGTATTGATAAAACAGACTAAAGATAATTTAAATCAATTCACAATCAATTACTCAAAGAATATGAAGATATTATAATGATAGAAAAACCATTTTACTCACAGAACAAAAGCCATTAAGCAACCTAAAATTTCATATTCTTCTTTGAAAATACTTGTCTATTCTCCCAAAGATTCCAACCATTGTTACTCCATTTGAAAAGAAAAAAAAGTTTACAAAATATATAATATACAAAAAAGAAAGGATAGAAATCCTTCTCTGAATTTCTTGGATCCCCTTGGCTTTGAACTTTCTCATATATTTATACAATGAATGAATATTCTAGGTGTCACTAATAATTTCCGCCACCTAAAATTTTCCTCGTAAAGAGACACAAATATCTCTCAAATTGTGCATTTATTTGGGGAAAAAAAATGCAGAAGCTAAATGGGTCCATTTGGGAAATGGGTTTTCAACCGTTTCTTCAAATTGCTCACGATTTGGCTGCAATCAATCCCGCAAAATAGTGTCTCTATTCTTGACGCATTTCCAAATTTTATCTGTTGTTGCTCACAAATTTATTTGCAACAATCCAATATTATTTTTGGATCAATCATCTTGAATGTATTTAGATAAGAAAATCAAGCCATGATCATATCCATACCAAATAACTGATAATAGAAACTTGTGAAACAAAAAAAAACCTAAATTAATAACCTAAAAATTGCGAATAAAACAAAATCTAGAACAATAAAATAAAAAATGAATTTAAACTAACTATAAGTTCTAAACAAGCATTGTTTATAATTTCCTTTCAAATATGATCTTAAAATTCTATAAGATTCAAGTTAATGGAGAAGAGAAAAATATTAATTTTGGTTTTTTACAAAATCAAACAAATGATAGATAATTATTTTTTTTGTATTATTATTTTTATTTTGAGATAAGATGCAAAATGAAAAAAAAAAATAATTAATTAATATCACCAAATGATTTTATGAAAATGAGAAACCAACCAAGATATAATTTGATGAAGTATTAAACCCATTATTCAAAATAGTCAAACTTGCTAATGAACAAAAGAAAGAACACATAATCATAATTTAAACGAAAGTAAAGAGCTGATAAAAATTAACGTTTTTATTTAAATTGAGATTTCTATGCTCATTTCTAAATTTTGACATATACTCTTGTAATGAATGTCTCATACTATAGTGAATTTATTAAGTTTGTATCAAACCAAGCCAAGGTATGGAACTATTTGAAAAGGTTGATTATGTAGCTCATTATAATTATCAAGATTCTAATGGGGGCCCTTCAAATTTTGTAAAAATTTAGAGGGAGTTGTTGGGGCCCAACAAATGGAAACTTACTGGGTGAGGCAGTTATCTTTGATTAGGTAAGATTTCATCTCAAGAAGAAAATAATAAGACTTGAAAAAAAATTTAATCTCTCTAAAATAAATTCACTCTGAGACCATATAGAATTAGGATAAACTCAATGTTATAACCAGACAATATGATGCAGGCGCGAGCTACCTCCTCTGACAACTCCTCGCCCGCTCATAGGATCTTCTTTCCTCTCGGCCCGAAGAACGTAAATGTTCTTCTATTTCCCTATCATGAAATATCTACCCACAGATTCCTTCGTGCGACTTCCCTTTTCTCACTAGTCGGGAAATCGGAACTCGCAGCTTCGCGAGCTCACTATTGATCACTATAATTTCGAGTCCTCGAGACCCGATGTGTCAGTTAACGATGACTTCATCCTTCCCTTATTGGAACTTCGCTCTATCGCGATCTCACCACTCGCAACACCAAGTGCTCGGTTTTCCCAACCCCGATACATGACGCGTTGAAAGGCTAGAACTCACGATCTCTCTCTCTCACGACTTGCCACTCGCGAGATCAAATGACTCCTACCTCGACTCCCGAGGCCCGAGACGCTGATACTCGAAATATCACTACCTTGCAAATTCGCTACTCATGAGATCAAATGACTCCTACCTCGACTCCCGAGGTCTGATATGTTGATAGTCGAAATATCGCTACCTTGCGACTTACGTTGCGTATATTTAGAGTTTTGCCTCACGAACTCCCGATATGTCGATCCACGAGTAGATCCAATGCTCCTCGTGATCCTGATCGACGGCTCTTTCCCTCCTAAGCTTCAAACCTTTTCCACACCTGCACTATAACCTCCTTGCACTCACAAGATCCAACGACCCACGGAACTTCGCGAAATCTCCCCAGAGAATTTCGTCCGTCTGTTTCTTCCTTATCTTATCCACGAAACGACAAGTCATTCTTCCACAGAACTTGTCACCCTGCGTGCAAACCTGCGGCATTCCTTGCAACCTTCAAGGCACAACTTCTCTACATTGTCCTTCAATGGACTTAATGGTCTATTCCCCTTAAGCTTCCCATGACTTCAAATCCCTCAGAAAGAAAACTCTTGCACGCACTCCTTGTGGAAAATCTCCAACAACGTCTAAGTGTTGAGGATTTTCGACTCTGCGCACACCTGCAGCAGTAGACTTTGATTCCCTTTGCTTAGAACTACAACTCTGAGTCTTTTTCCAGCCTGCGCACACCTTGCATGGCTCTGGTGCCAAATATGCACTTCTCAGATGAATGAAACAAAATCTAACTCTAATCGAACCCTTCTGTCAACGCACTCCTTGCAGGCAAATTCAACTGCACTCCTTGCAGGAATCTCTTGTCTCAATTAGAGAAACAATTGAAACTCATTCACATTCCCTCTCAGACTTCTATTCAACCATGAAATCACATACACAGCACATAAAAACAAATGTATGACAAAAAGAAAACATTCATGAGCATATTAACATAAATACACAGAGAATAACACAAGCCATGAATTTGAATAATAACTCTTTCTATTAATTCAAATGTTTGTACATGGGTGTTCTTCATACACTTCTCTGCATGCTCTTCTCTTCCTGAATGCTTTAATCCCCATACAATGTACAAAGGAGGGTGTCTATATCCCGTTTCCCTTTTGGACTCTACGCTATCAAATCTAGAATTAAATTCTATCTACTTTACATTAAGTCTGTTAAATGCCTCATCTACCTAAGGACGTGAGCTATCCGCTCAAGGTCCATTACAATATACAAAGTGCACTTTCATAAATGTCTTCATTAAAGACTTGCACAATAATCTCAAGGTGAAATTCAAAAAGAAATTATTCTGGCTTGTCCAGATGTCTCCCACTTTCGCGTTAGCTCGCTTGACGTGGGCGATGCTCCTGCATCATACTCCCTCGCTTGAAAATTTTCATGGGCTCCTATCCATGAGCTCCTTCACAGTCTGTCTATGCTTCTGGATCACTACTTCATTCTCCCAGCTGGAATCTTCCACTGGGTGATTCTTCCACTTGACCAGATACTCAAAATACTGCTTCCGCCTGGTCTTCTTGCCCACTCTCTTGTCCAGTATGCCTTCCATCTGTGGCTTCTTTGCAATCGGCATCTGCTTCATCCACTGGACCACTGGTTGCTTAGTTACTGTCTCCTTTTCCCCATATTTGTATGGGTATAAGTCTGCGATATTGAATATCGGAGATATCCCGATGCCATCCGGCAACTCAATTTCATAAGCGTTTTCTCTGAATTTTCTCAAGACCTTGCATGGCCCGATTTTCTTCATTTTCAGCTTGTTGTATGTTCCCCTTGGGAACCTTTCTTTCCTCAAGTGCGCCAGAACTAGATCTCCAACTTTGAACTGAAGTTTCCTCCGATGCTAATCTTCTCTACGCTTATACTCTTAACTTGAGTCTTGCAGTCGCTGCTTCACCTGACTGTGAAGTTTTGTCATCACCTCAGCGAATTCCTCTGCACTAGCACTACTAGTAGCAGTCTGTTCTGATTCTTGCAATTCAGATACTCCTCTCGGCTGTGTGCCATACACAATTTGAAATGGACTCTTTCCTGTAATCCGATTCACTGAATCATTGTATGCAAACTCTGCCTGTGGCAATATGTGGTCCCAACTTCTATGGTGCTCTGTCACCAAGCTTCTCAGCAAGTCCCCCATACTTCTATTCACCACCTCCATTTGTCCATCCATCTCAGGATCATAAGAAGAACTAAACGCCAAGTTAGTTCCTAGCTTCTTCCACAAAGCCCTCCAAAAATGCCCAATGAATTTTGTGTCTCTGTCCGAAACTATGCTTTTCGGCAATCCATGAAGTCTAACGATCTCTTTGAAAAACAAGTTTGCGATGTGCATCGCATCGCTGGTCTTCTGACATGGAATGAAATGCGCCATCTTAGAAAACTTGTCCACTACTAAAAAGACAGAATCAAATCCTCTTTGCATCCTCGGCAACCCCAATACAAAATCCATGCTTATTGCCTCCCACAGCCTCTCTGGTATGGGTAATGGCTGATAAAAACCTACATTCTTCTTTCTTCCTTTTGCATGCTGACAAATCTAACATCTGTCAACAAATCTTTTGACATCTGCATGCATCCCTGGCTAAAAATATGACTCATTCAGCTTTGCGAATGTTTTTTCATGGCCAAAATGTCCTGCCAATCCACCACTGTGTTTCTCCTTCAATAGGTTCTCCCTCATGGAGCATTTCGGAATACACAGTTGATTGCCTCTGAACAAAAACCCTTCCTGGATCATATAATCTATCCAAGGACTCCTATCTCTGAGAACTGGATTCTCAGTTGCTTCATACGCTTCTCCAAAATCTACATCTCCTACGTACATGTCCCTGAGATTTTCAAAACCCAACGTCTTGACTCGAAACTCCTGCATCAACAAACATTTCCTGCTCAAAGCTTCAACCACTTTGTTAGCAGTACCCGAAATGTGTTTAATCACAAATGTGAAATTATGCATATACTCTACCCATTTTGCATGTTTCTGATTCAACTTCTCTTGTTGAGTCACAAACTGTAATGCATGATTATCACTGTACAAAAAAAATTCTTTTGGGATCAAGTAATGCCTCCACTTCTTCAGTGCCTCTATGATAGCATAAAATTATTTATCATACGTGGAGTATTTTAGTTTCGCCTCATCCAATTTCTCACTGAAATATGCAACTGGCATGTCATCTTGGCTCAAGACCGCTCCTATGGCATACCCACTCGCATCACATTTCACCTAAAATGTCTTCAGGAAATCTGGCAACACCAACACTGGTTGCTCTGTGATCTTCCACTTCAACAGATTGAATCTCTTCTCTGCCTCTTCAATCCAATGAAAATATTTATGTCTTTTCTTGACTGTGTCCATCATCGCTGCGCTAATCCCACTGAAATTCCTAATGAATTTTCTGTAGAAACTAGCCAATCCATGGAAAATCCTCACCTTGAAAATATTTCTCAGTGATGGCCAATTCTTGATCACTTCTACTTTATCCGGATCCATCCTTAACTCATTATCCGAAATAACAAAACCCAAATAAATGAGCTCTATCTTCATAAATGAAGATTTCTTCACATTGATCAACATCTTCTCCTGCTGTAGCTTCCTCATCACTATGGCCAAATGCTTCAAGTGTTCAGCCTCTGACTTACTATAAATCAATATGTCATCCAAATAAATAATGACAAATTTCTCGATGAATTCCCTCAGGACTTCATTCATCAGCCTCATAAATGTACTTGGTGCATTCGTCAAACCAAACGACATAACTAGCCATTCGTACAAACCCTCGTTTGTCTTGAATGTTGTTTTCCACTCGTCGCCTTCTCTCATGTGAATCTGGTGGTATCCTCTCTTCAGATCTATTTTCGAAAAATAATTTGCCCCGCTAAGGAAATCCATTAGATCATCCATTCTCGACAGTGGAAATCTCTACCTAATGGTTATCTTATTGATCACTCTTGAATCGGTGCACATCCGCCAACCTCCATCCTTTTTTGGACTGAGTACCATTGGAACAACACATGGAATCAAGCTTTCTCTGACCAGTCCTTTGTCCATCAAATCTTGGACCTGCTTCTTGACCTCCTCATTTTCCTGCGGCGTCAACCTGTACGTGGCTTTATTTAGAAAACTAGCTCCCAGTATGAGGTCTATATGGTGACTCACACTCCTCATCAATGGAAACGAATGAGGTAATTCATCCACTATGATATCAACGAACTCTTCCAACAGTTCCTGAACCTCATCTAGTAAATCATCCACTCTTGTGCTAGTCAGAACGATCCTCGGTTTTATGCAACAAAGAATTGTGGATCTTCTTTCTTCTCAACTTCTGTAAGAAGTTCCTTCCGACTCATGAGAAGTATTGTGATACTTACTTCCGGCTTCATCTCCTTATCTTTTATTGGAAGCAACCTGTATGTCCTCCCATTCCTCTCTAGGGTATATGTGTTCATCCTTCCGTCATGAACCACATTTCTGTCATATTTCCATGGTCTACCTAGCAATAAATGACATACGTCCATGGGAATAACATCACACAGAATCTTATCATTATATTCCCCTATCTTGAATTCAACCAAGCATTGTTTGGTGACACTCACCTGATGTCCCTTCTGTAGCCACGAAACTTTGTATGGACTCAGGTGATCAGTGGTCTCCAGCTCCAACTTTTCCACCATCTCGGTTGAAACGAGATTATCTGTGCTACCACTGTCCACGATAAACTTGCACACCCAATCCTTGGTCTTGCAAGATGTTATGAACAGTTTGTTCCTTTGAACTGAACTTTCCCCCTCCTTCTCGGGTGTCAAAAGGACTTTTCGCATCATAAGCAATCTTCCGCCTTTTGCATCCTCGGCCTCAACATCTCACCTTTGCGCTTTAGTGATCTGAGCTTCTCCTCCATCCTTCTTTTTCTCTGGACACTCATAAGACTTGTGCCCATTCTTCCCACATGTAAAACATGTGATAACTCCACCTCGGCCTCTTCCTCTACCTCTGGTACGAGGAAAAGTATTTCCATCAACATAATCTCCTCACTGATCATTTTGTTTTTCTCTCTGCTCAACATATGGCTACCTCTGTGAGGTTCCACCTCTTTCAACCTTACCCTGAGGTTTCTTCCATTCCTCCTTGGGCTTCTGGTATTTCTCCTGAGCAACTGCTTTGCCTCTGGGCTGACTTATACCTCGTCCTCACTGTCCTTGCTTACGGCTCAGCTTCTCCTCAGCTTTCAAAGCCATCTGATAAGAATCCTCTACCGTCCTGATGGTAACCATACTCAATTCATCCTGAATGTCGTATCTCAGACCATTCAGATATCTAGCAACCTTCTCATCATCACTCTCCCGATGACCTGCTCTTATGTTTAGTCGATAGAATTCCTCAGTGTATTCTTTCACTGTCATCAACTTCTGTCTCAGGTTCTGCATTCTCCTAAAAAGAGAAATTTGATAGTCCTTTGGGATGAACTTCGCTTTCATCTTTGCTATCATTCGATCCCAGCTTTTGATCTTCTTCTTGCCTTTGCAGTGTCTGTCAGCTTGTAGCTTGTCCCACCACAATGTTGCATGTCCTTTCAAGCACGTGACAGCATGTCTGACCTTCTTATCTTCTTCCACATCTTCGTAATCGAAGTATGTATCTAGAGCTCTAATCCAATCTAGTAGCTCCTCTGCATCCAGATTCCCCTCATAGACGGGAATGTCCATTTTCACCTTCGTACCCATCCTGGCAATGGCTTTGATCAACCGCTCAGTTGATGCATCTTCTGTTGTGACCTCTTCTTCATGTCCAACTTCCCCTTCAACTTCAGAATCACTAAAGTCTCCATCACCGACTCCACGTCTTTGTGTTGTCTCCATGTCTTCGAGCCTTGCTCGGAGATCACGTATCTGCCTCTCCATTTCTGTATTCTGTGCTTGTCTCCCTCTTCCTCTCTGGTTCCCCCTATCCTCTGGATCGGGTGATTGTCTTTCTCTCCTCGGCGGCATGGTGAAATTTTCTCTTCTTCTCTGCTACAGAAAGCAAAGAGACTTTCTCGCTCTGATACCACTTGATGTAGGTGCGAGCTACCTTCTCCAACAACTCCTCGCCCGCTCACAGGATCTTCTTTCCTCTCGGCTCGAAGAATGTAAATGTTCTTCTATTTCCCTATCGGGAAATATATACCCACAGATTCCTTCGCGTGACTTCCCTTTTCTCACTAGTTGGGAAATTGGAACTCGCAACTTCACGAGCTCACTGTTGATCACTATACTTTTGAGTCCCCAAGACCTGATGTGTCAGTTAATGATGAATTCATCCTTCCCTTATCGGAACTTCGCTCTATCGCTATCTCACCATTCATGACACCAAGCGCTCGGTTTTCCCAACCCCAATACATGAGGCGCCGAAAGGTTGGAACTCGTGATCTCGCTCCCTCGCAACTCGCCACTCACGAGATCAAATGACTCCTACCTCGACTCCCGAGGCCCGAGACACCGATACTTGAAATATCGCTACCTCATGACTTCGCTACTCGCGAGATAAAATGACTCCTACCACGACTCCTGAGGTCCGAGATGTCGATACTCGAAATATTGCTACCTCACGACTTTCGTTGCGTAGATTTGGAGTTTTTCCTCACGAACTCTCGATATGTCGATCCACGAGTAGATCCAACACTCCTCGTGATCCTGATCGACGGCTCTTGCCCTCCTGAGCTTCGAACCTTTTCCACACTTGCACTATAACCTCCTTGCACCCGCAAGATCCAATAACCCATGGAACTCTGCGAAATCTCCCCGGAGAATTTCGTCCGTCCATTTCTTCCTTATATTATCCATGAAACGACGAGTCATTCTTCCACAGAACTTGTCACCCTGCATGAAAACCTGCGACGTTCCTTGCAACCTTCAAGGCACAAATTCTCTACGTTGTCCTTCAATGGACTTAATGGTCTATTCCCCCTAATCTTCCCATGACTTCAAATCCCTCAGAAAGAAAACTCTTTCACGCACTCCTTGCGGCAAATCTCCAACAACGTCTAAGTGTTGAAGCTTTTCGACTCTGCGCACACCTATAGCAGTAGTATTCAATTCCCTTTGATCAGAACCGCAACTCTGAGTCTTCGTCCAGCCTGCGCACACCTTGCACAGCTCCGGTGCCAAATCTGCACTTCTCAGATGAATGAAACAAACGCTAACTCTAATCGAACCCTTCTGTCAACGCACTCCTTGTGGACAAATTCAACTGCACTCCTTGCAGGAATCTCTTGGCTCAATTAGAGAAACAATTGAAACTCATTCACATTCCCTCTCAGACTTCTATTCAACCATGAAATAGCATACACAACACATAAAAGAAAATGTATGACAGAAAGCAAACATTCATGAGCATATTAACATAAATACACAGAGAATAACACAAGCCATGAATTTGAATCAGAACTCTTTCTATTAATTCAAATGTCTGTACATGGGTGTTCTTCATACACTTCTTTGCATTCTCTTCTCTTCCTGAATTCTTTGATCCCCATACAATGTACAAAGGAGGGTGTCTATATCCCGTTTCCCTCTTGGACTCTACGCTATCAAATCTAGAATTAAATTCTATCTACTTTACATTAAGTCTGTTAAATGCCTCATCTACCTAAGGACGTGAGCTATCTGCTCAAGGTCCATTACAATATACAAAGTGCACTTTCATAAATGTCTTCATTAAATACTTGCGCAATAATCTCAAGGTGAAATTCAAAAAGAAATTATGTTGGCTTGTCCAGCTGTCTCCCGCTTCTGCGCTGGCTCACTTGACGTGGGCGATGCTCGCATCACAATAGAATTTTCTTTGCAGGGGATTATAACCTGAAATAATTTCTTAATCAAAGAGTCACTATGTTTATAAAATAACTTCAATACCATTGACAGAGCCACTACTGCCAGCAGGCATCCATAGCCTCGACAGGGATGTCATTTAACCCACTCAAATGATTTAATCCCATCCAATAGTTGTATTCAAATGATGTATACTTCCATAAGAGTTAATTTAAAAACATATACCTGCTACCTCTCGACCCAACATTGCTTCGCTGCCAGCAGGTCTGTTCAGTACCCCGACAAATTTGTGTTGGTATCATGTGTGCATTTACCCACTGCCAATGAGCATGTTCAGCACCCCGACGGGTTTACACACACTTCCCACACTTAAGTTCTTCCAACTCTCTTATGCAACTTTTAAATAATAATATAATTATAGATTTATTGATGACAAAGAGAGGGGGGCGATACTGGAGGTTAATTGCAATATAGGTGAATAGTTGATCATGTTATTTATTTGTTTTCAAAACTGAAAGTTTTATCATGGTTTTGAGATTTTAGATTTCCTTTAAGAAATCATCTAGAGAATGGGGAAGCACTTAAAATGATTCCTTAAGAATATGGATGGCATAAAAAGTTTAAAGATCATCGTAATTCTCAAATATTTAAACCATATCTCTGGTGTAATACTCTGGCAAAGACAATTTGAGGACAAAATGAAAGTGACAATTGACTTAAAAATCAATTGTCTGAGTTATATCTTAATATCAGGACCTCTTTGAACTATTTCATTTTTCTTGAAAAACAAAAGTCTTAAAATAAATGCTTCCTTCGAAAATACCTCTTTGATTAGAAATATATTGATTCAAAAAGTCAGATAAGAAGAAAAATAATTCAAAGCAATCAAAGAAAACAAAACACACACAACAAACCAAATCAAATTTTATTAATGGAATTCAAAATCAGAAGTACACAAAATCAAAACAACAAAAGAAAACCTTTTAGGAAACAATTTTGGCCAAAGATAAACTTGATCTTTTGGATCCACTAGTGTCTCACTATAAAATAAAAGAAGAACTAAATCATATAAAATATCATGTGAGAGAAAGTTCTTTTCTTAAGATAGTGATGCATGAGATGCTACTTTGACCAAGCAGTATTATTAAAAATAAAAGAGACTAAAAGAAAATAAAAAAATTCTTATTAAAATGAGTGCAGTCCTACTCATGGCACCTTGGGTCAGGGTTGAATTGATAGTTCAAATTTACTTATCTCTTTACTTTCCATTAAAAATTTTCATGATGATACTACATTTTTGAAAAGAAATATTCAATGAAAAGTAGAGAGAAAAAGATTTAAGGTGGACTTCCCTGACAACATTCGTATTATGGTTCTCTTGGTGTACTCACTTGTGTTCATAACTACATTATTACACAAAGAAATATTGAGAAAGAAAACTAAAAGAAACCTACTCCTAAACCTACTCTAAAATACTAAATAGAACAAAAGGCCAAGTAAAATCGTATTTCCAATGCAGCCACAAGAGCATCTTCAATCCTACAAGGCATAGAAAGTCGAAAATCAGAATAAAAGAACAAAGTATTTGCAGATACAAAAGAAATATGTCATGCTTACCTCCTATATATTCTTTTAAAAATAAAACAATCACGACCTTACCATTCTTTTGAAACTTCTTGATGTATGAATCCTCCAACCATTCTACAATCTGGTTGTGATATGGATCATAATGGCATGGAAGAGTGTAAGTAAGTTTGTAAAACTTGTGAATATTATGAGGACCTGACATAACCATCAACCAAGGCCAAAGTTCCCCATCCTCTTGACAATTCTCCAAGTATTCATCAATTTATTCACATGGAGAATCTAAAACAATCATGTAATGCTTTGATCCAGATTTATGTAGGATGCAAGATACCAGATATATAAAATATGCAGAACAGAAATGAAATGCTAGAAATGACAGAATAACAGTAAAATATCCAGCATAATCTTCACAATACACAGAAATGATATATGAAATAGCAACAGAAATAGCACTTTGAATCA
>ML779430.1:604318-626515 GCA_009831015.1 Picea engelmannii
CCATGTGAAGTTTGAGAACCCTCATGAGTCATCTAGAAGCCCCAAAAGGTCAAAGTAGTCAAAGTGGTTGCAAATAAGAAATTATTTAAATAATAAAGTGAAGTGATGAATGTACTATAAGTCAAAGTGGATACAAAATAAATTATTTAAATAATAAATTCAATGGTGAAATTACTAAGTGGACAAGTGGTTAGAAGTGGGTTAGCCTTAAAATAAGGAAAGTGGTTTAAGATGGTTAGAAGGTAAATAATAAAGTGGAGTGATGAGTGTACTATAAGTCAAAGTGGATACAAAATAAATTATTTAAATAATAAAATTAATGGATAAATTACTAAGTAGAAAAGTGGTTAGAAGTGGGTTAGTTCTAAAATAAGGAAAGTCGTTTAAGATGGTTAGAAGGTAACCCCTTGAGGGAGCTACATAAAAGTATAAATAAGAGGCAAGGGTCTCTCATTTAATTACACTTGATCATAATGAATATCTACAAATGACTGAGGTAACCAAATGATATCTAAGGTGAATTTCAGAGGGAAGGTGAAGTAAAAAAGGCCGAAATTCAAGGAAGGATAAATTCTTTTGATGATGATTTCTAAGGTATGTTATTTACAGGTCATCTCACCATTTTTGCAATAGAGTTTTTTATAGAATGATTAAGATAGGGAAATCTATAGGTCATTGAGGAAACATATCCAATTAGTTGTGATAAAACTTGCAGCTTGTGCATCATTTCATTTTTGGAGTTACACTCCATGGAAAATAGGGTTTGTGGCTAGTCCTGAAACTAGTCTAAAACAGGTGTTTCGGGTAAAAACATCATAACGTCTTCATAACAGATCCAAATTCTGTAAGAACAAATGTATTGTTTAGAGTACAGTCTATAGTATTTTTTGAACCATTTTCAGATCCATACAACAAATATTATGTGTGTGGCACTCTCTACAAGTTTGCTCTCTAGAATAAGTCATAATTCAACAAGGTATGCCATTTTTTCTTTAGCTCCTTTTCTGAGAGGTTCCAAGTAGTGAAACCTAGAGGAATTGCATAAAATACATTGAAGAAAATTGTGTACTATTTTTAGAGATTTATTCATTACAGGTACATAGTTATGATTATTTCAAGTTAGGGTTGTTGACTAATAAAAAATCAGTCATGTGAGACTAAAGTAAAGTTTGATGAAAATGGTAGTCTTTTGTTGTTAAAGTTAAGGAAGGTTTGCAGGTATGTGATCATATACACCAGGTCTATTACAGATTTACAAATAATATTTGGATGATGAAATTGATGAGGGATTTTGGTTGAGGTACATGTTGGGTACATGGTTGAGACAAGTAGTTGATTAGTTGACACATACATGAGGTGTATAGATGATGATGTTGGTACATCTTTATGAGTTATAGTTTATGTGCATTTGATGCATTATTGGTACATATTTGGTGCATGGTTGATGCACTTATTGATGGTACAGGTTGGTGCATATTTGATGCACTTGTTTATGGTAGAGGTTGATTACAGGTTGTTTGGTATAGGTTGGTACATGTTGTTTGATGCAGGTTGATTGGTACAGGTTTACAACATTATATCTCATAGTGATAGTGTGACAATGGTTCCATCATTCTACTTATATTTCAGGGTGGTTGGATATGGAAAGGATAGGTGGTTGTATCCACCTTCCGATTGTAGCCGGAGAACATAGGGAGTTTTATCTTCCTTCTGGTTGTATCCATAGAATTGGGTAGTTGGAGCTTTCCTTAGGTTGTAGCCTAAGGAACTAGGGGGTTGGAGCCTCCTTCTACTTGCAGCTAGAAAACAAAGGAAATTGGTGCTTCCAATGAATGTAATTCTTAAATACATATAAGAAAAAACATTTTGTAATTTTTTCCCGCTTTGGGTTGCCATGTAAAAACACTGGTGTACTGTGTATGATTTCTCATTTGTTCATTGTTTATTTACTTTGCAACTATTGGATGATAATGATACATTGCTATAACACTTGCACTTTATGGTTAAAAATGATTAAATTTCTCTATTACTGATTCACCTCCCCTCTCAATAATCCAACAATTGCAAATGTCTAGCCTTAGCATCAACATCTTCAACATTGTTTTTCATCATAATTCTTTGCTATTCCACGTTGCACAGAATTATAGTCTTTACAACTAAATACCTCCTTCTTATGCAGCATGAATACATAAATAATGTATAGGTATGTTGGTTGTCTGCATATTTTTGTGCAAGACTTGATTTTGATAATAAGGTCAAAGAAATATTTTTAGAGCTGCACTTTTGACCTTCCAAAGATGCATTGAATCTTTATAATTATGTTCAAAGTTCGATGCTTTTCATCTCTCCCTGTATTTTATAGAAAACATGCACTTCAAAAAAATGATTTGTAGACAACCAACCTTAGATTCATCCATTTCATATTCAACACCCATGTTTCAATCATTCTCATGAAGCTATAAGAAATCCTGTAACCCTCAAGAAATCAAGTGACCATTGTTCTCAATTGTCACAGAATCCCTATAACAATCCCTAAAATTCCTATTGCTACTTGTGTTTAATTTCAATTACATTTTCCAATTTGAATAATGATAATAAGCTTCAAAATGAAGACTTATATCTTCCCAAGAAAATTTGTACTCTTATCCCTGACATCGATATCACCCTTTATTAGTAGCAACAATTTGTTTTTCATCAAAATTGGTGTCAAATATTTAGGTCTCATCATTGTTCATCCCTATTAGTCAACACCAATTTATTTTTTCTCAAAATCAATACAAACAGGTTTAAATCTTCTATGTAGCCATCCAAGCAAATATATGGTCACATAAAAAAATTCAAAGTTAAACCGAGGTAAGAGATCGATTTTCCAAATTTTCATAAGTTTATCTAAAGCATGGTAAGTCATATGATAGCAAACTTATGAGATATTAACTATATTAAATATTTCATACGACATATGTATTTCCCTATATTTGTAATGATTCCCTACTAATACAATTTTAACATCTCACCTATCCTTCTGCCACTCATGTATACCATTGCAAATGAACTTTCCACCACTATCGATATCATGTGCATGCATGGACTAATGATAATCCTCTCATTACCATAATTCTTGTTTAGAATCACCAATAGGATTCCAAAAGATATTATGGACCACGTTCCATTCTTGATTCCTCCTAAATCTCTTTTGTCCTCACCCACCACTACCAGGAGAGTAGTTCAAAATAGAGTGCCATGTGGAACTTTACACGCCAGAGCTTGCAAAATCATTAGGAAGCCACGAATTGTTAGGTATGATTTCTCATCACTAACCAATTTGGAGGGGTACCTAGAATACAACACAAGTAAATCTATGCTTGAGAGTGCAGGGTAGCTACCATTTCTCCATCGATTTAAAGGGCATAATGAATTTGTTATATAGGCGTTCGCATGGGGTTTTGATGGGAAAATCGCACAAATTGGTGACTTTGTCATGAAAGTATCAGAGGAATCAATTACATAGGCCACGAGCCTGCCCCAAATTAGAGAAAGGTGGTTTAAGTACAAGCCGATAGAAGAGGGGGTGTGGTTGCAATTTCTAAACCAGACCGAACATGTGTCAGATTGGAAACAAGGAGTGCCAAGGTCGTGGCTCAAGGAAAAATGGTGAAACCTGTTTTTGATTCTCCAAAAGTTTGTGACATGCAAGAGACATTATGCAATTGTCTTCTTATACCACATTTTCCTACTCTTACATTTTGAATCAGGAAACCACATTAATTTCCTATTTTATCTGTGTAAACTCTTAGGGGAAAGGTCCAAGTGTATTTGGCGAAACCCTAAAAATATCAGTAGTAGTTTATACCACCATGGTCTTGTCAAAATATTGATAGAGGAGGAATCACACAAATAAAATGATGGTTGGCATGCATTCCTAGTCTAGAAAAAGTTCATTCAGGAGGGTAAAAAATAGGTTGAAGCACTTCAAGAGGTCACTATCATTTGTGACGACAACAAAAAAATTAGTGACAATGAATACCTCATCTCCCATGGAGCTGAGGCCTTCACTATTTATAGAAATACTCACAAGGGGATGTCATAAAAAAGAAACTTGAGAAACTAGTGTTGGTTTTATCACCTAGGCCACATAGGTTTACACAAAGTATGGCTAGGAAAAAGGGTCGAGAAACAGAGTCTAAAATCCAGCACACCAGTTTCTCCTTTCCCACAAAATATGGACTTTGAGAATTTGATAAACCCTAGCCTAAGAAATTAAGGACCAAGAATTCTAAACCCAAATCCTTAGATTGTCAACTCGATCCAGTCAAGATAGTAACACCTATGATGGATTAGTTTGAATACAATGCAGGGTATGTTTGAACCTCCAAAACAAAGAATGTCTTCAAGAACTCCAAGCAGGCCACCTGTCTTGAACATAAAGAAGAGGAGAAAGAAAATTAGGAAGTTGATGATAGAGATTAAGGAATTCCAAATACTGGATGAACAAGTGAAAAGTGAGAATAATATTCTAAAGGAAAGGAATTCCCATTTACAAGAAGATGTTGAGAACCTGACTAAGGAGAATAAGAAATTGCTCAAGTATGCTAAAAAGTGGTATAAGGAGACTCGATTGATGGCCATTCACAATCGAGCTATGACAAGGAAACTTATAACATAAAAGAAGAAGGAATCCAACGTCAACATCTCCATAGTAAAGTGACCTTGATGGAATGAATGACCAATTTTGCTACATTTTTTAATCAAAACATCAATGTTTTTTTGCATCAGTACATGCAAGGTCTTTGGCATGGGGGGATGTTGGGACGATATTTCACTGCTAGTAAAACCTATTTTTGAACCATTTACCCTTGTCTTTTTCCTTTTTATCATCCACATCACCATAATGTCCTAAGGGATTTGATGAATATGTCACTCCGAGAAAATACAGTAAATTTGTTATCATATTATGACCATTTCCACTTTTTTGATAGCATAGGAGGATTATTAGTTGACCTATGTTTGATGAGTTTTTTCTCTAAGTACATATCCTACGACATACACACAGATCATGTATCTACCGCATTGTTTAACATATTAGTAGCTAGCCCGGAGCTAAACCGTGACATGGGTTTTGATCATAGTCGGGTCAATATGAAACAATGCCCATGTCAACCGATTCCATAGGATGAGGAGGGTGTTGGCCATAGGTCAAAGGAAAGGACAAACGTTGCAAATGTTAGCATGGACGTGCACGAATTGGTTCGAAATCTATAAGTGGTGATCTCCTCATGCATATCCATGTCCTCACATATACGATTTGTTATGAATATTTGTCCTCACATTACCAGATTAGAGTTAAATTGAAAGATCCTTTGTCATTTTTCTATTGTAAGTCCATTTGGAAATGGATGGAGCAGTGGATTAGGTTGAATCACCCTTCGCACTCTTAGAATCAGTTCTTTGTACAAAATGTGATAGTGCAATGATGTAAAAAGATATATAACTCATTGGTTTGAAACTTTGGTACTATGTAACTACCGAGACATATTACACTCTTATTAATATAAGTGATGAGTCGATGTTCAAGATAAATTTGGTGGTGTAATCATTTTTTCAATTATGTAGTTTCTTAAGCAACATCAAGTCAATTGGGAGGGCCCACCAGTTCGGCCATCATTGCTTTGCCATCATTGCTTTGTTTTATAGTAGTAGAGGTAGTAATTTCATCTATTTGATTTAATAACTAGTTTTTCTCTGTTTTTTATTTAAGTATGGAGATAAAATAGCTTTGATTTGTTTTCACATCCTCTAGTTCATATAAAGTGTTTGCATGATATCCAAAGTTAAGAATTGAAACAATATCATACTCAGTGTTTACATAGTTCTATTTTGTAGATACATGTGTCTCTATAACTTTCAATCCATGTATGTTTGTGGATTGATTTCAATCTGATTCACAACTTTTTAAGCAACGATAGTCATATAATTATGTTTTGTTTTTGTTTGGTTTGCAATTTAAGTGTGCAACTTGAATATCTTTATTTCAGTTTCATTATATGTGACAAAAACACCATCTCTCAATTTATAAATAGAAACAATGTTGTTTGGTTTTTATATAGAACAATTATATCTTGGAGATATATTAATGCAAATGTCATGTAGTTTTTAATTTTTTTTCTACATGGTGTGTGGATTGATCCTCTTTCCTATATCCTTCTTTCAGTTTAATGATTAAGTTGTTTTGAGTGAAGCTAAAACAAATCTCATTGAAGGTTAATAATAATATTGAGTTTTATTTTGTTATGCAAACATTGTGTACCTCAGAGTAAAAGAAACATAACCTATGCCATTAAAAACTTTGCATTGTTAATCCAGTGAAGACCATCTCTTTCTTTTTGCAATTGTCAATGTGTGAAGTAGAATAGTTTCTCAACAACCTTTTACATGTGTTTTTTGCATTTTAAAATTAATAGAACAATGTCATTGAAGGTAGGAAATATTTTCTCTAAAAATTGCATACATGAACACTTGGGATTTTCTTGAGTGAAATGTTGTAGCATGTTCCCAGCAAAGAACTTCCTTTTTTTGGTACCTAGTGAACTCGATTCTTGTAATTTGCATAGTCTTTAATTGATGCTAGTTAATGCTAGGAGTATAGTTTCATTTAATTAAGTTTGAAAGTGGTATTTTCCATAGATTAGATAGTCATTCATGTTCTATTATCTGCATATACAATGTTTTTATCTCTAAGCTCACGCTCCAGGATTGATGAATTAATGGTCAACATTTAAAGTTAATTAATTTTCTCAACAATATCCTTAATTTGGGATTTGTGAAAAACAATGTTGATCACTATGTATATTCTAAGGAAGAAGGTGGTCATTTCATATATGTAGTATTGTATGTCGATGACATGTTGTTAATAAAAAAAAAACATGGATGCATTAAAGAAGGTTAAGAATAAACTATCCTCTAAGCTCTACATGAAGGATATCAGTGCAATGCACTTCATTATGGGAATTGATATCAAGAGAGATCAAGAAACTAGAAATCTCAGGTTGAATAATAAAAAGTATATTGAAATAGTTTTGAAACGTTTCAACATGTAGGATTGCAAACCTATAAAGGTGCAAATTCCTCTCGGATCAAGGCTAACTGTTGAATGGTGAAAAAAGACATAGGAAGAGATAGAGGGCATGGCATATATTCCCTATGAAAGTGTTGTTTCTAGTTGAATGTATGTGATGGTCTACACTCGACCAGACATTTCCCATGTAGTGGGAGTGTTAAGTAGCTACATGTCGACACCTGGGAAAGAGCACTAGAAAATTGTAAAGAGAGTGCTCAGGTATTTTTCTGGCACAAAATATTATTCTATATGCAATGAAGCGAAACATGGATATGGAAATGAAGTAGATGTACATGGATTTGTTGACCCTGACTGAGTTGGAGATCTAGATCAATGAATGTTGACCAATGGATATGTGTTTAAGATGTTCATTGGACCAATCAGTTGGATGAGTAAAATACATGCAGTCATAGCCTTGTCAACAACATAATCTGAATACATGAAAACCACAAATGGAAGCAAAGAAGCAGCATGGATACAACGGATGTGTTGAGGTATTGGGTTTGAGCAGAGAACTATGAAGATAAATTACAGTAGTCAGAACACAATATTTATGGAAAAGAACATGACTTATCATTCCAAGATGAAGCACAATAATTTACAATATCATCTCGTAGGAGACATGGTGGAAAGAAACAAGGTGATGTTGGAGAAAGTAGACACGTTGGAAAACATTGCAGACACTTTGAACAAGTCTATGAGTGCTGTGAAATTATCTTGGTGAAGAGAGGAAATGGGAATTGTTTCCCTAGGTGTGTGAACACTATTTTAGGTTCTCTTATTTAAGAAAATAACACAACAAGTGGGAGAATGTTGGGTTGTTATGTTATTTGGGGTGAAAGTCGAAGTGATCGACCAGGAAAGTCAAATTTGAAGTGATCAACAAAATGTCAAGAGGCCAAGAAATAAGAGGGCGTCAAGAGGTCTTGTGGAAACCGACCGAAGTCCAAATGGAGGTCGACAAGTAGTTGATTGGTAATACGATTGGTAGTTGACTGTAACACAATCCCGAAATTCACACAATTTGTAGCCAATGATCTGCATGGATCTGTAACCATTTTTGGGCACCATTCTTTAGGGTTTTGTGTATTGTCAATCCTATAAATTAGGTGTGTTGTAATTGTATATGTTGGATGTTGTAGTTTTTCTTCATGCTTATCTTTAGGAGAAGGTTTTTGGTCATGTATATGTAAGTCGAATTGGTTGCAGGGTTGTTCTTACGTAAGCAAGAGGGTATGATGATTATTGTGTCTTAGGTGTAGACTAAGGTTCGTCATGCAACCCATTTATTCTAAATAAACAAAAAAACAACATAGAAAGACGCTCAAGGAATGTTGGTTTTATTGTTTGGGTTTCCAAGGTTAAATCTTTGTGTATTGTGTGATAGATTTTTCATTTAATTTCTTGTTTAAATATGTTTTCCTCTCTTCTATTAGGTTTAGTGTGGAAGTATATTTCCTGACATTGTTCACATTATTAAATAAGTTTTATTAACTAATGTCGACCTTTGTTACATGGAAAATATATTATTCTACCTATGTGAGGGGTTAGGGAGGTTAGTTCCCTAACAATATGCTTCATCATTTTTATCATCCCATTTGGATTTATTTTTGGCATTAATAGGGGGCTTGTGCTTTTCCCAAGGTAATCTAGTACTATCAATTACTTCTCAGTACATCCTCCATATGGAATTTCCATGAGAAGTAATTGGTATTGGTAAGAAAAGATCAGCTAGAGAATACCTATTAAAATATGTAGATAATATAGATTTAAAATATGAAATTGATGGTTTTGGATGGAAATTTCTCAAAAGATAGACTATTTAACAAAAAATAGCACTGGAAATGGACTTTGAATGTGAAAGTTATGCCATTTTTAAAAAATGACATAAACGATAACCAAATAGCCATGTGGCAAGTAGAAGTTGGTCAATGTGGTAATGTCCTTCCTTATCTAACTTTGCATATAATCTCACTCATACAAATAATTTACTTATGAAGTGACTCACTTTTATAGAATAAGTGAGAATCACTTTTACAATGGAGTTACTTTATAAATCAAAGTTGAATGCAAAAAATAACATAAAAAGAAAATAAAGTTGTTTTGTAATGATTAACTTTTATAATTTAAGTGAAATGCACTTTACAATAAAGTTATGAGATATTTTTTCAAAAAGTAACTCAGAAAAAAGACTTGAACTCAAGACCTTTTATTAAATAAAGTAACTTTCAACCAAGTGAACTAGTACAAAACACATAACAATTTTAATGAGGGAGAACGAGCCTCGGTGTTGTTGTTATTGTTGGAGCTTTTCCTCGAAGTGTGTGCATACAAACAAAAAAAAAATCGCGTTCTCATACAAAAACAAGTGACATTTTTGAAATAAAATGAATCTCTACAAAAATGGGGTTAGATATCGATAAGCTTACCTAGAAAAGGAGAAAGCTCAAGAGGGAATATTCTCAGGGGAATATTCTCTCTTTACCAACTTAAGAAAAAGAGAAAGCTCAAAAGGGAGAGGAACTTACAATGAGAGTACAAGAGGAAGAGGCACATACAATGAATGTTCTAAAGGAAGAGGAAGATTCAATATTACAATAAATGAAGAGCATAGTAATGTTCATAGTAGAATCCAAGGAAGAGAAAGAAACATTGATCAAAATCAACAACTTTTTAGGAGATCTCAAGATGGACTCCTAACAAAAATAATCAATTAGGAAGAGGTGAATATATGACTCAAGTAATGTGCAAAAGATGGAAAAAAAAAATTCTTAGAAGGAATACATAGAATATGAAAAAACATTTACACCAACAACAAAGTTGTATACAATTAAAAGGGTAATAATTTGGTTACAACATAATTGGACACTTCACAAAATAGATGTTAAAATTTCATTTCTTAATGGTGACTTGAAAGAAAAATTTTATATGGCTCAACCCGAGGTTTTGAAATTGAAGGACAAGAGAACAAAATTTGTAAATTAATCAAAGTTTTATATGGCTTGAAATAGACACCTAGAGCATGGTATACCAAAATGGATCAATACCATAGACACGGTGGTTTTCATTGTAATAAGTTTGATGATACTTTGTATTTTACGATGTAAGGTCAAAACTTGGTAGGCGTTTGTGTTTATGTCGATGAGTTAATCATTACAAGAAATCATGAAGTTTGCATCAAATAGGTGAAATGGGAATTTAAAAATGGTTCAAAATGTCTAACTTGGGGCCACTTAGACACTATATTGGAGTGAACGTTTCTAAACAATCTCATAAAATATTCCTTATCCAAACTAGGTATGCAGTATAACTTTTGAAGAAATTTGACATGGGCGATTGTAAAAATTCTCTTGCACTTATGGAGAAAATATTAAAACTTTTAAAATTTGAATGGGGAGGGGGGATTGGTGAACAGTACCATCTACAGATAGTTCGTTGGAATCTGCATTTATTGGACAGATACTCATCCGGATTTGTCCTATGTAGTCAAAATTCTTTATAGATTTATGCAGGGAGCTAGAGAAAGACATTGTAAGGTAACAAAAGAAGTCCTCACATACATTCAAGATACAAAATATTTTGGACTTTTTTGTAAGAAGAATGACAAATTTACACTTGTTGGATTTTTAGACGTAGATTTTGTAGGCGATATTGATTTTTAAACATCAACTTCAAGTTATTTAATGAATATGGGTTCAACAACAATATCTTGGAGTTGTAAAAAATAGGCTACAATAGAAAAACTCTTCAGTAGAGGCATAATACATCTTGGTTGCAACATTTGAAATTGTTTGGCTACATAAAATTTTGAAGGATATCGATGTTATTTAGAAAACACCAACTACTTTTTTGATTGACAATTAGTTGCAATAAAGATAACTAAGAATCTAATATTTCAATCTAAGGCCAATCATGTTGACACCAAGTATCACTTCATCTAAACGCTCATCAACATTGACATTGATCTCATTTAGACAAAATATTGTCCATTTGAAAATCAAACTTAAGATATTTTCACCAAGCCAATAGGTAAAATAAAATTCACTAAATTCAAAGATGAACTTGGCTTTTGTAAAAAAATAAAAGATGGATTAAAGTGGGAAATGTTAGCCTAATAATCTTAAAATTCATTTAAATAGCCATTTTCCAAGGATAATAATAATAATGAATTTTATTTTAAAAGATAGGTATTTCATATGAGATAGATTGTCCTTGTCACATCTTTGTCATAGTGAATATCATTGAGTTGTTGGTTAATGTCACATTACATGTTGAGATAAGGCTACAAAGATTATATATACACTATGCCTCTTACATATTATGTAATAATCTTTTGTTGATTAATAAAATTTTGGTCTGAGGACACTTGGTGAATGTTAACAAGACGATGCAAAAACGATGTGGAGAGAATGAATCACTTGAACAAATGGAAAAACAAAGAAAACAAGATCATGGACCACATAGATTACAAATGGAGAAGCATTTCCAATAAATAATCCCAAAAAAAAATGAAGAGCAAAGAACATAAAAAGATGAAAGAAAAGGGCACAACCAAGATAACTTAGATATAGAACTATGGAATATTTATTGGCAATTTGGCAAACATTGAACATGTTGCACATATATATAATTTTGGATAGGATTGTTTTAATGTAATATCCATGATTGGAACAAACATGGAATCATAATAATTGGAAATATGTTAAGTTCTAAGAGGGATCAAATCTCTTGAGATACAAATAGTTTGTAAGTTTTTCACTCTAAAAAAGGTTTGCATATCAAAAAGTTTGATCTCTCCACATTTGATAAATCCAAGGTTAAGATAAATCTACAATTTGATAAATCCAAGGTTAAGATAAATCTACAATGCTTATGAAGCTGAACTAACTTCACAACCTGACAAACAAATTGATGAAGGAAAAGGGCTTCCTTGAAGGGCTTCTAAGGTGTGTTTCCACTAGCCCTTCAGCTTCGATTGAGGGGATGGATATTAGAAGCGAGAAAGAAACCAAGGAAGGCGACACAGCTATTGCAATACTCCATCCTTTTTTGAGGTTAGTGCTCACCACAAACTTATGATTTATATTGAAAGATGACGGACATATGTTACACATCAACCAGGGAAGAACATCTCAACGTTTCTTTGATGTTATTAACTTCTCATAAATAAATATATAAGCATCCTCATTTAAATCAATTTAAAAAAAAATCAATTTTATTGGTTTCATATATGTTAAGCTGTATTAAGCTATATTCTCGACGGGAGAAAACTGTAAGAAAAACGTTTTCATTCTGTTATATCCCACATTTTGTTCTCGGCTATGGAAGAACAATATGAGAAATCGTTCTCGTTTTGTTATATTCCACATTTCAACCTAAGCTCAGATATGAAAAACGTTCTGATTTTGTTGCACTGCACATTTCAACAAAAACTCATATATGGAAGAACAATGTAGAAAAAGGTTTCTGATTTTGGTATATTCCATTTAAACAGAAGCACACAGATTGCTATTCAAAAACAGCTTCTTCACAATCGAAAGGGAAACCACATTTGAAATTAACTACCGCCATAGATAATCTAAACAATAGCGGCGTAAAGCACACTGGCATAAGAGTCATTACAGGTTTTGCTCTTATTAAACTGAACTGCATATACACAGACTCTCTGAACAATTGCTTTATTGAACAGTACTAGCACACCCGTTGGAATCAAAAGTACGGTAATCGTGGCGAAAATGAGCGAAACTTCTGGCAGAATATCTGCAGGTAGAATCTTCTTGCAGAATCCCTAAATGTAAAATCAGTCTTGTAAGTAAGAAAGCCAATACCCTACGTCCTTGGTAACATTAACAATTCAATATGAATAAGTCAATTTGGTAATAATTAAACAAAGAAAGATGGCATCCTTATAGAATAGGGTTTCTCTAGGTAAATACTATGCATTAGGTAAGTATGCAGGGTGCAGTAAATCATGAATAACGCGTATGTGCGCTGGACAGTTGGTTGAAGGCATGTTTAGACAGGAAATACCTAGAATACCCAAAACAAACCAATAACAGTACTATCAGCACTTCTACCCTGTGAAAGACGAAGGGCTGATATGAAGACTGTAGTCAGAATTATCAGTCGAACGTATCTTGAGGATGATGAGAATCCGAAACGGGAGAATGAGATCCCAAGCAATACTGAATTGTTGTAACTAGGTTTGAATTTTGCTCCCCACATTCGAAGATTTGCTGAATGGCGTCCATTTCTTGAGCTATATTGATCTCATTACTTTGGATTTGCTCCAGATATCTCAATGAATTGTTTTCATTGTGTTTTATATTAATGGCTGCAGATTCTTCGCTGGCATCATAGAGTGGAGGCAAATAGCTGCAACTATTTTCGGTGCCGTGGTTATATTGTTCAGCACTGTATAAGCACTCGGAATAACCTAAATCAACCCCATTAGAGCTGGAACCGGATGCCCACATTGTAGCTACGTTAGCATGATCAGCAAGATCCAGTGTTTCATGCTGAGAATAAATTAATGGCGCCATATCCATGGATCTCATGAAGTCACTCTCATTCATAGATGATGTACTGTGAAGTCCATTACTGTTTTCTGAATTTGGATTATAGCAAAAGGAGCTTTCAATTGGGTTCAAGCTGCTGTAGCCATGCCATGTACTTGAGGCTGGAAGGCCTTGAACCTGCAGACCATTGTCCCGTTGTAATGCATATTGCAAATCACTGTTTTTACAGTTTTTGCTGCTTGAGTTAATCAGAATGCCAGAAGGATCCCAAGTATTGAGTTCCTTAATAGCTCCTGTTTCTGAATCTGTGCGAATTAGAAGACTATCGAAGGTAAGAGCAGCTTTGCTCTCTTCAATCCCATAGAGAGAATTCCTTGTGGTTGAAGGATTGATCATCTTATAATCCCATAACGGAAAAGTTTCAGAATTTTCCTTTGAAGGGAGAACATGGCTCAGAGGAGCTGCATGCCCATCGGTAGTCATCTCAGTTTTTAGCAGCTTGCAGTCATTGTCCCGAGTGGCAGATTGTTCGAACAAGAACTGTGGCAGATTGTTGTGTACTTTGGAAGCCTCGATATTCTTTGAAATTATTTCAGCTTTAGCGAGCTTTTTCTTTATCCAAGAGTTCCAGTAGTTTTTTATCTCATTATCTGTCCTTCCAGGTAAATGGGATGCTATGTATGCCCACCTGCACAATAGCTAATCTATTAAAATCTCAATGTCAATCCTTTAATGCACTGCTGAGAACGAATAAAAAAATGAAAGTTAAAACAAACCTGTTTCCAACCATGGTATGCAGATGAATGATAAGCTTCTCTTCATTTGGACTGAAATTACCTCGCCTGATATCAGGTCTCAAATAGTTGATCCATCGTAATCTACAACTCTTTCCACAACGTTGAAGACCTGTCATGAAAGTAAATATGAAAAGATGCACAACCACGATCTACACTTCAAGCTTCCAGCCTTTTTATTTTTAACATGTAGCAATAGCCTGTTTACAGGATAAGCCAATGCAAAAAAGAACATACTTTCTACGTTGGTTTTCCAAAATACCAACGAATTAATGCCTCCAGACTATGATCTAAACACATAAATTCAGATAACAGTAAAATTCTTATTGGCATGAGAATGAGGAGGCCGAGCAAGCATGCGACAACTAATTTCCTGAAAATAATTTGAACCTTTGCAACCTTGAACTGCTCATGTCAATTTGCAGTGTATTCTACAACCATGCCAACATGACCTTAACTAA
Source organism: Picea engelmannii (assembly GCA_009831015.1). Classification (NCBI taxonomy): domain Eukaryota; kingdom Viridiplantae; phylum Streptophyta; class Pinopsida; order Pinales; family Pinaceae; genus Picea; species Picea engelmannii. The sequence continues at coordinate 619,206 of ML779430.1, forward strand.
CCATGGCAAATCATATTGGCAAGATCAACCATTACATGCTTCCTCCATTAGAAGTTCAATGGATCTTTTCAGTACTGGCTACCCACATTATAGCCCTAAAACAAGGTTTCATTAATAGCAGCAACAATAATGGGAAAGAATAGCATGAGTACCTGATTTCTCAGGAACTTCACTCCAACAGCCATATCCATACTTCGTTATGTAATTGATGAGCTTCTCATCCTCGTCTGGCGACCATAGCCCACGTTTCACTTTCTGCTGGTTGCAGCATAAGTGGCGTCCCATTGAAATATCAAAAGCGAATCCTCCTTGGAAGTTGATAACAATACATACACACATATATAATATATATATATCCAAGCCCTGCAGAGACTCAAATATACAACGGTTTCAAAACTTCAATCTAACCGTTACCATAAACATCCAAAATTCTTCCCAGCCCAGACAATTTTGGCTTGTGACCATCGCTTCAAAGCAATAGCTCCCAATTGCTGTCACTGTCTGAGAAGAAGAAAACCGAGAAAAAAAACGAGAAGACGGATCCCATTTCTGCATCAAACTTGGGGGATTATATTAAATCATAACTAATTGTGACATGACTAGGCATCGACCATGGTTGCAGCTTGATTACTCATTGTAGGCATGCCGGATCTACTGCATAATCTCTACATTGATTATTTAATGGGTTTCTTACCACCTTACGCGGGCCATACATAGAAGACCCGCATGACAGCTTCACTTACTTTTTGCACTCAGAATCAACGTTTCCAACTACTCTTACTTTCCAGGATTCTACAGTCTCCTACTTGTCGCATTATGAAATTATATTATAAACGACATACGTAAAGATTCAAATCATCTCGTTTTTCTAATGCTCTTTCCTAAATTTAGTTGTAGGCCTCTCGAATAATTATGAATTGTTTCTGTGGCTATACCTTTCAGCAAATTCAGTCACATCCACGATTCCATAAAAAATGTATAGTTTGCAAGCCAAGTTTCTTTTAATAGAAATGGAATCTAAGGGTAAGTTTGTATTTTTTTAAGAGAAAGGAAAGATGAAAAAACAATCTAGCCCAGTGGTTAGCAGGGGCCGAATAAACAGGTTAGGGGAAACATCTCAGATATGGATGAGAGGATGAGTGAAGGATTTGGCCCACTGGGTTTCTCTCCTACCAACACTCTACATCTTTAACTTACTCAATCATTGCATGCTACAAGGTTAAAGGTTGTGTTTGCAGCAAACTAAAGTAGAGAAGATTGGGACATCTGAAAAGTAGAATATATTTCAACTATTTTTATTAGGTCAGCCATGTACGAATAACATGGCTCAATAAATGCATGCCTCAGCCTTTTGTATAACGTCTCAACCTTTTGTCTAAGACTGGGACTGGGAGTGCCTCAGCTACTCAGACTACTTTATGAGTGAACCAAAACTCCAGCAACTTCTCGTTTTTACTTTGTTGTAGACTGGTAAAACGTTTATAAAACTGCACCTTAAAAAAATGAACCTAACAAAAATTTGACCCCTGTGTAAGTATTGTGGAAGAAATAACCATCAACGTTATCGTTTAAATGTCTAAAAAATAGCTGTTCTGTTGTTATGTAACACTTTGCTAAAACTTTACGTTAGTTATCTTATTAGTTACAACTAACCTCACATATCCAATATTACTTTAACGCTTTTTTCTATTCTAATGGTGACACACGCAAGGTATTTTAGTGGACAAATGGATGTCATCCCAATTTAGTACCATACGTTATCCTTTGTATGAAAGTACATGAGAGGCTTTATGCAGGACAGGTTCTTGTGGAAGGACTTAAATATATTGTCCCGAATGGTATTTCATAGATGGAGGGGGAAGGATCACATGCTCTAGAAAAGTAATGGACGATAAATCCAAATGTAAATAATAAAGTTTTTCATAAATTCCAAGCTTTATAATGCCAATATTCCATTTACCTAAATAGCAGTTTAAAGTACACAATACCATTGATTCAGTGACATAAGTAATGGAGGATAAATCCAAATGTAAATAATAAAGTTTTTCATAAATTCAAATAAAGTTTTTCATAAATTCCAAGCTGTATGATGTCCATATTCCATTTACCTAAATAGCAGTTTAAAGTACACAATACCATTGATTCAGTGACATAAGTAATGGAGGATAAATCCAAATGTAAATAATAAAGTTTTTCATAAATTCTAATAAAGTTTTTCATAAACTCCAAGCTTTATGATGTCCATATTCCATTTCCCTAAATAGTAGTTTAAAGTACAAAATACCATTGATTTAGTGACATTGATTTCTCTTTCGTATGGATATGAAGTGGAATTTTTTTCAGATAGGGATAAATGCATTTCTCGTTTTTAAAGGTAGAATTCTTGTAGATAAATTATAACTTCTTTTTCTCTTTCTTGATTGTTATGTTTTTTTATTCATTTAAAAAATATAAATATAAATTATTATATTATTTTTTATAAATATAAATTATTATATTATTTTTTATAATTATTGTGAATCAAAATTATATTAATTTATAGTAAAATATTATATTAACTATATATTTAATTTTAGATTAGAATAACAAATATTTATATTATATAAAAAAATTATATTATTTTTTTATTTTAGATTGATTTATTCTCAAAACCATTATAATTCAAACATATTAATTCTTATATTTTCTCATTAATATAATAACAAAACCATTATAATTCATACATATTAATTCTTATAACAATATTGTAGCATATAATAAGTAGGTAAAGAAGTTGATTATGTTTGAAAAGAATGGTTGTAATTGGAAATGAAAAAAAAGAAAAAGGAACCATTATAATTCAAACATATTAATTCTTATATTTTATCATTAATATAATAACAAAATCATTATAATTCGTACATATTAATTCTTATAACAATATTGTAGCATATAATAAGTAGGTAAAGAAGTTGATTATGTTTGAGAAGAATTGTTGTAATTGGAAATGAAAAAAAAGAAAAAGGAAAATTGAAGTTATAATTATTTTCTCATTAACATAATATTATAAGAAAATAATTGAGATTAAAATGTAAATATAACATGAATATTTCAATAAATATAACATGAACATTTGAAGAGTATAATAATTATGAGGAATTCATACATACTTTTGATGAGGTTGGAGGCCAATAAAAGAGATATGTGTAAAGGATTTTAAAGGAGGTTTTTTTAAGGGAGGCTATGTTGAACTTATTCTACTATTTAAAAAAAAAAAATCCAAAAGGTTCTTTTATATATTCATTTTGTGGTAATGAAAAACATCTTCTTCAATTGGTTGGTGTTATTTCATTTTTTAATAGATTGTGATTATAATATGTTATATAAAATTGTTATTATGAAGCATCCATCTTGGCTCTATCCTAGTAAAGACACAATTATACCTATAAATTTATGGATTGAAAAAGGTTTCAACCATTGATACTACTATTTAAAATTTAATGTAGCTTATGTCATGTGAAAGTGTAGTTGGAGTACTTGTTCCAAGGAAAAATTGACCTAAACATTGTCCTACTAAATATTTAAAAAATGCTCCAACAATTGATACTACTATTTAAAACTTATTGTTGCTCTTGTCATGTCAAAATGTAGTTGAAGTACTTGTTCCAAGGAGTAGCCAAAGTCATGTCAAAGTGTAGGTGGAGTACTTGTTCCAAGGAAAAAATGGCCTAAAGATTGTTGTATAAGTGCATAGTTGATGTCATGTAAAAGTGTAGGTGGAGTACTTGTTCCAAGGAAAAAATGGCCTAAAGATTGTTGTGTAAGTGTATAACTGATGTCATGTAAAAGTGTAGGTGGAGTACTTGTTCCAAGGAAAATTTGGCCTAAAGATTGTTGTATAACTGCCTAGCTGTCAAAGTGTAGTTGGAGTACTTGTTCCAAAGAAAATTTAGCCTAAAAATTGTTGTTTAAGTGCCTAAATATTGTCTTGAAGTGTTAAGTCAATAAAAAAAATAACTTCATTTATATATTTTTTTCTATTAATTTAAACTACATTATTCATAACAATTTTATATTTTTCAATCCCTCCCTCCCTACACTATTTTAATATTTTTATAATATATTAAATTTTATTTATTTATTTTAAGTTTTTTATAATCTTTATTTAATTATACATTTTATTTATAAATTTTTTAAATAATCTTTATTTCAAAAATTATCTATTTGAATAGTTTTCTTTATTACACATTTTAATTTTTTTTTTTTTTTAATTTCCTTATCATTACCTATTATCTTTACAGATTTCCTAATATTATATCATAGTATAAATATTATAATAATTGTTTTAAAATAATAATAATAAGATTTCCTAATATCATATCATAATATAACTATTATAAGAATTGTTTTAAAATAATAATAATAATTGATCTATCAGACCTTAAAATGGTAAGTGATTACTTGAGATTCTTTAGAAAAAGAAATTTGTGCTCGAAAAGCATTAAGGGAAGCATTCCAAGATCACCATACTTTTATTGAGTTAAGAGGTTAAGAAGGTTGGTAGTGTGACAAATATTTTGAAAATGAGATCTAATATGGGTATAGGATGGACAATCTAAGAGAACGCGGTTTTCATCTTCAACCTTCTTAGTGTCACAAAGGTGATACATTCTTTCATCCCATGTCATTTTAGGAATTGACCAACGCCCAGTTTCACTATGGAGCTCATGAGAATTTGTTCTTATCTTAGCAATGTTTTTTTTTTCTTTACACTTGGAAAAACATATAGATAACATTGATCTTCTAGATTAGGGTTGATTACATCCTTCTAATACCTTAATTTTCTTTTTCCCTCTAACTCTTTATCACACCACACTTTCTCCTTAAATTTTGATTTGACGATTTTTTTATTAGTATCTGTAATCTGCAAAATGGTGTCTTCGATGATTCCCCAATAGTGTATCCAAGACCGGGCATCTTTATGCCATCCTCTCTTGATTCGATTGATCTAAAAATGAAGAAGACTTGAAAAACTTGAATAATTATTGCAAGTGAAATGTTATGTGTTTAAAGCAACAGGATCAATTTACAACACATAAATTAAGGATTACTTATGCAAAATACACATAGACAGCAGCATAAACATTGAACATAATCACATGTGCACAACAATTGATAAAGGAGTTCACCCCTCTTATGGGCTACATCTCCTGGTCCATCTTCCAATGGATCATTATTATTAATTTCTCAAAAGTGCTCAAAAACATGTCTTATAATGCTCAAACTGACAAACCGACTGCTCCAATGGCTTCCCAATGTCCCAAAACCCCTGTCTGGGCTCTTTCGACAACTGAAACGGTCAAAAAATGAGAAAGATAGGCCTCCTGGAAGTCTCCTTCTCCAAGCTTGCTGTCTCTGGTTCTACAACTCGCACTCCCCCTTGAGTGAACCTGGCTCACACGCTCTTTAAAGCGTAAAAATCTAGCACCGGGCGCAACCGCACCAACGGTGCAAACCGTTGGACGGTTAAGGCGCCTCCAGCCCCTAACCACCTCAGCACCTGGGCGTATGGTAGCATGTGACCGAATGCTGGGCAAAGTGGTTAATTCGTTGTCCAATCGTGTAACCCCCGCGCGGTTAAACCACCAGTCAAACACGGATTACATACGCGCACATTTAACCAATGGTTATGGTTCAAAACCCCGCACGGTTAATATAATATGCAAACTATAGTTTATACATATATGCAATGTAATATTGCAATACATTGCAATTCAATGCAATGTAATATGCGCGCCAACGGTCGGGATTTTATATATATGGTCGTATGTAATACAATGTGTCCATGGGCCAGGGCTTAGCCCCGGCCCGACCCCCCTTTGCATCCGACATATATCAACATTAAATAATAGTAAAACCATATTACTAACAAGGTTCATGTGGCGGTACTTTGGCTAGCGAAGAGTTATGAAGTCATTGGTGTTGGGGGAGGTCCGGGGGTCGAACCCCATGAACTCCCCATATAATTTTACATAACCAATTAAACAAAAATGAAGGGGACACGTGGCGCCCATAGATTGGGCCACGTGTCCTCATATTACTCGCCATCAACCGGACACGTGTCACCATCCAATACACCAGCAACCAACCAATAAATAACTGCCATGTCATCACCGTACGGACTGTACGGTCCTGCCACGTCACTATACAGACTGTACAGACAGGTACAGTCAGCATCCAAAAATTTTACCTGTTTGGCTTGGCGGACAGATCGCGATATCTCCTTCATACAGACTCCATTTGAGAAAATAAATATACCGCCGGAATCAAGAAGACGAGACAGATGCAATGGAACTATTTTTGTCGCATTCCGAGCACTTTGAAAATTGAGCAAAATTTGATCCCCTGATCACACCTCCCCATTGGAAAGCTTTTGGACCTCCAAAAGACTATCTTAGTCTATGTGAAGATGAGGGTAAAGTTCCCTCACCCTTCCAACCTCAATCCACTTGGCCTTGCTTGGATTCGTCCCTTTAAGACCAACTTGGAAATACTCCACATTTCCTCGCTTCAAAGTTCACATTCTCCTGTCAAGTATGGTGTCTTCCTGCAGTTCTGTTAGATATTCTGGAGAAAAATCATCTATGGAAGGAATTTGAACATGCTCTCCTTGATCATCAATCAACGGAGGCTCATACAACTTCAAATTCTCAACATTAACAATTGCATACATCTGCATATATGGAGGCAAATCTAACCGAAAAGCATTGTTACCAATTTTGCCGACAATTTTGAAGGGACCATATCTAATTGGTTTCAACTTTTTACCTTCTCCTTTAAGCCTCTCCTTGTTGATGTAAAGCCACACTTCATCACCAACTTCGAAACTGTGATCAACACAATGCTTGTCATGTCTCTCTTTGTACTTGGCCTGACTCTTTTCCAACTGCTCTTGCACCACCTGATGTATCAACTGAATTTGTTCAATGAACTTCTTTGCCCGATCAATATCATATTTCCCATCAACAACAATGTCTTTCCCAAAGATAAAATCTAAATGCGACTTGGGAAAATAGCCAAAACATGTCTCAAATGGCGACGATTGAGTCGAAGAGTGCTTAGCTCGATTGTACGCATGCTGAACGTAGTGTAAATGTTCATCCCAAAGCTTAGGATGCTTGTTGCAATAAGCACGAAGAAGATGTACCACTGTACAATTCACCACCTCTGTCTGACCATCTGTCTGCGGATGAAAAGTTGTGCTCTTCTTAAGCTTGGTCTCCATGAGTGCCCACAAACTCGACCAAAAACTTCCGACAAATCGATAATCC
>ML779430.1:652713-667248 GCA_009831015.1 Picea engelmannii
ACTCTTCCTTCTCATGCATTAGGCTTAGATAGATTCGAAAGAAATTCAGTGTCCATGATAAGCACTTTTCTGTCTAGGGTTAAGGTCAAACCTTAGAGGTCGATCTACTTGTCCGCAGGCAGATTTTCCTACAACAGCAGCTTATAAGACAATGAAAAAAAAATGGATTGGTTGCCAACAAAAGGTTGATCGGTTGACAGAGATAAAGGAAAATTCTCCGGTATAAATTCTAAGTCGAAGGGTAGATATGTATCCTTGGTTCAGTCGACAAGAAGACGTTGGAAATGTGGTAAAGTTGGGCATTATAAAAATGACTGCAAGGCGAAGGTGATGGAAGCCAATACCGGATTTGATGAGAAGTAGTCGAATGACAAAAGGATGACTCCATATAAGGGAGGTGATGTGTACCTAGCATTGACCAGTACACATTCGGTTCAAGATATTTGGTTGATCGACTCAGGAGAATTCTATCATATGACACCACATAGAGAATGGTTTTGTGAATATCAACGATATGAAGGAGGAGAAGTATTCTTAGGGGATGAACCGACAACCAGAATTATCATAAGGGGAAGAGTTCAACTGATACTGCAGGATGGGAGGTGTAGAACCCTTACAAGTGTGCTACACATTCTGGGTTTGGAAAGAAACCTGATATATGCCAGCAAGATGAGTGTTGTTGGAGTGCACACTCTATTTCAAAAGGATTCGTCCAATATGGTTAGAGGTGCAATGTTCTTAATTAAAGGAATTTGGATTGGAACCCTATACAATTTTCTAGGGAGTGTCGACTCGAATGGATAGGTGATTTAGGGGAGAAATTTCTCTCATGGGAGAAATCAAGGGGTTTCAAATTTTGATGGGGTGAATTTTTTGTGATGGAGAGGGATGGAGAGCTTTATTATCATTCACCCTCCATTTATTTAAAAAAAAATAATGTTTAAAGGGTTAGGGCATGGTTTATTTACCACAAAGAGGAAAAAAATTAATTTTCACCCGCTAAAATGTGGGCCAAAACCTTCCATTCGCCCCTATTTTTAGCTTAAAATTTGGGCCACAACCTTCCTCACCCCAATTTTTACCTTAAAAGTTGGTCTAGAACCTTTCTCGCCACAATTTTTAACTATCAAGATTTCTATAAGCATTTTCGTCCTCCTCGTCTGCTATAAATTAGGTTTCCAATAGTCATTAGCCCCAATTTCATGTTCTTGGTATCTAAATGAAAAGTTGAAAGACAAATCCTCCGCAAATCTTAAATCTCATTTCATTCTTTATCAACAGTTGGATATATTCTCTCATAGAAGCAGGATTCGCTAACACTGACTTCCAAAAGTGGACTAAAAGAGTGCCCAAAAACCAATTTTTCATAGGTAAGACAAGAGAAAATTATGAAACCCTTGATTTGTGGTTTCTCTGTTGGTTCTTTAAATATTTATTTTTTGTCTTTTCAATGGTTTTTTAGAGGAGGTTACAAGTCTAACTATAAAAATAACAATCTCTATTCAATGAAATTTCTTATGGTCATGTGTTCTATGCTTCTGTTTATACAACTTTGATAATTTTTTTACATGGAACCAAAGTTGATGTGACTAATGTTAATCTTTAAACTTTAACTGAGACATTACCAGAGGTTTCCTATCAATGGAGAACAACTACAATCTATGAAATTATTCAAAAATGTGTTTTTATTATAGGCAAGGTCCACATTTTCATAACATGTTAGTGCTATGAGACAGAGTTTATCTTGGTGTACTTAAACCTCAAGTTTCTTCTTTCCATTGTATGTTATGACATTCAAAGATTTTTAGATATGTTATGGAATTAAACATTGGTGCTCATTGAACTAAGGGTTTAGTGATTGCCGACTTATTTATATCTTTGTTATTCATCTAAGTTTATTAACATTGTTATGTACCATGTTCGTATTTATTGTTATTCAATTAAGATGTTTTCTAGAGATTTTCAATTCCATTGCATACACAAATTTATTACATTTTATTCAAAATCCTTTTATTGTTTTGATGTGTACACTATGATAGCTCTTGCTATTAATTTTTCTCCAGTTACATTTTATTCAGAAGTCTTTTTGATGTTTTATTTTTGTCGATTATGCACCCTTTGAGATCAAAACATTGTTATGATTGTGGAAAATGTGTTCTTGGATTTGATCATCATTGTGTTTGGTTGGGAACATACATCGGTGAAGGGAACCATCACAGGTTCTGGTAGGTGTTTCTAGTCTTATAATGATCTCCTTTCTCTACTTGTAAATGGAATCCAATTACTTATGCTTTCTCGTAGTTAAGATATAAGTTAACAATCACATATGTTATAACTTTATAATCTAGTCTATGGAAAAACATCAATATACATTTTTTATTCTTCATTTAAACAATTGTCAAGTCTTATAGCCTTTAGTCAAATGGAAAGAGGATGGAGTACTTTTTATCTTTCTTAATACTCTTTAGCATAGAGGATCCCATATATTTAGTATCCAATTGTGATTTATGGGTAGTGCCTAAATATATGTAGCCTTTTATAACTTCCCTTGAGATACCACTAAAATATTATTGTGAATTCAAGGATGTTGATTTATAACTCTTGTTTGAGTTGGGTTACTATTGTTGGTTGTTATCACTTCTCGTTTGACCTATTTTGGTCTTTAATGGAAATTAATATAAATTTTAATTTCTATATCTAGGATTTCTAGGTAGAGTAAGGGATGGTCTAAGACTTTGTTGTTTAAATGAATATTATGAATCACTTTTTGGAAATCTTTTACTTTGTGCTTTTCTATAACTCAAAAGGAGACAAAAAGAGAGAGACTTAGGGATGCAGTTTTGGAAGATGAATTTTAAAATTTCCTCTAATATTGCATTTGAGAAGTATGATTATTCAAAAGAGGTTGTAGAGGCATGGAAATAAAGAAGAGATATAACATATCTATAAATTATTGACATCGTATATTGTTGAATGGCTTGCTAAAGCAAGCTAGCTAGAGATAAATTTTAGAATCTGGTTGTCTTGCATTATCTTTTGTATCTCATTCTTTCTTATCATAACATGTTAGTTTTTCTCTATTACCAAGTGATGATAAGTTGGTTGATATTTATTTGGGTTTTTTTTTTTTGTTGATCTTCTATATTTGTTGTTAAATAGGTGGGAAAGAGTTGAAAATACTTGATGGTTTTGGGAATATATTACAAAGAAATGCATATACTTTGTAGTACCTTTTTAGGATTTTTGTATTCATTTTTTAGCCTTGTAACTTAGATTTAGTCATTCGATTTCACTTTGGTGTTGGTTCTTTTCTTCACTTTGACATTATTTCTCAACCTTGCTCTTGGTTCATTCCTAGGTTGTGGATCTTTATGGCTTTAGGCCTTGGATTTATTTATGTTTTGCACAATTGGTGAAAACAATTGTAAGTTAGCATATCCATCTCACCAATGAAATCATTTGACATTTTAGAGGACTTTGGTAGTTGGATTGGAGAACATTTTCCTAATCCATACAAGACCTACAGTAAGGGTTTGAATTTATTTTTTATCGAGGTCTCTTATTTTTTATTCCCTTTGGGTACATCCCTTTTTGTATCATCACTCAGTCAGCTTGGTGGTTAGGGAGGAACAAGGTTACCATTTACCACAATTTTGAATGAGATATTTATTGCTATTTATGATGATGATCTCACGAGCATCATATCTTGGCCTCAAACTCTCATGTTTGCAACAAAATCTAGGAGAGCGTTTTCGTGAGCATAGTCAAAACTAATAATGTGGAGCTATATTATCTCAAGTATTCAATACTCCTACATGTTTATAATGTAAGACACAATCTCTTGGTGTAAGGATAGGTAAGCTAAAATGATAATTTCCTTGCTACTTGTAGTATTTTCAATACAAATATGCACACAATGCATGCAAGAAATGCACACCTAGATCTCTCATTGTTCTCTTAAAGAGATATATTGCAAGGTGAAGAAATAATACCTTAGGAAAGACTTCATTCAATCAGTAAAACACTAACCAAGTCCTTATAAATCTTATTGTTTGCTTAAAATTTACATTCTGGGCTAAAACATGGTATATTGAAAATTGCACTCTCTTGGAAGTAAAATGCACTCCCTAACCTTCAAAATCACCCAAATTGAGTTTTGAAACTTGCTAAGTTTCTTGTTGTACATGATCTTCCTACATCTCAAGTTGCAAATTTATGTCGAGTGAAGATCCAACTAGAATTCCCTCCAAAAATGCATGTAGGACCTTCGATATTACTTGTTGGGTGAAAATTAAAGTTATATGATCGAAGTACATCATTCAATGACTACTCTATAAAAAAATTGTTTTGGAAGGTTTGCAGTGTGCATTAAGACATATGGTGTACATTTTTAAGCATTCAATAGGGTACATCACATAAAATACTACACCCCTCTTGTATCATCTTACATCAAGAGTGCATTTTGAAGGATACATTAGAAAAAGGAAGAAACTATCAATTTCCCTCGATTTTAGTGCATCTTAAGCATTCTAGGCTAAAATAGACATGTTTAATTCATTCTTATTCAATTTTCTGTCAAATTTAGCATGATTAGCTTGTTGTTGTTTCTTTTTCATGCATAAAGAGAATGAAACTATACTACTTTCTCTATTTCCATGCACTATGAACCATTAAAACACCAAAGAATATTGGAAAATAGAACTTTAAATTGCATTTACAATCATAAAAATAGCCTAAACAGCTAGTTGTTTTTATCATCCTTTTGCATTAAAACCATATATTTAATTTTATTATTACATCGGGTTCTGTACCCAACAGAAAATACAACATTCTGCATTTGCTTTAAGTGTTTACAACACTAACACAATAAGTTACAGCTTGCTGTAATTTTTGTTTTTCCATTCTAGTTTAACATATTTATGGATACTGCTGCATTGGGATTTGTGCCCATAGTTAGCATAATTTTCTGCATCATTTCTGTGCAAAATTCTAACTTTTAGGACAGATTTAGCTTGCTGTTTTTTATATTTAGTGGCATTTTTATTTCAGGGCAGTGAGCATTTATTTCAATCATTCTTTCACCTGCAATTGAATCCACATCTATATTCTATGTCAATTACACGATAAATAATTGCAGCTTCCATTCTCCTCCCTGACAACAATATCATTTTATATGCCTCCATGGGAGAGATCAAAGGTGTAGCTTATTGTATGTTTGAAAATATATACAAACTGTTTGGTTCATCTTATTGCCAAAATGATTCTAGTTTTTACATCATACTTTCCTTATTTCAAAATATGTATTGGGTATATAATCGTTCTTTCTCAATATTATTCATACTAATGCATATATGTAATAAATACCATTGATGTTTCTAACTAATTAATATCATTATACTATTAACTACATTAAGGATTTTGATATTAAAATACTAGACCAAGGTAACATGCATACAAGAAATTTGGTAAAAAAGGTATTATTTATCTTTAGAACAATTTCCATTCTCATTGTTCATGTTTATGAAATTCTTAGTGGTATATTAGAATTCAAACTTTTGTGGAACATTTTGAGAACATAAAAACAACATGGCACTTTTTTGGGCTTGAAGTTTCACAACCCCTCAACAAACAAGAGTCAAGAAATTTCCTTTGAGGAATAGAAAAATAAATTGCTCCTCATCTATTTTTGTGATGTATCCACCCCCAATTACCTTCTCCATTTTTGTTCCCAACTTCACTAGTATGATAGTATGTTTATAGTATTTTTACATGAAAAAACAGCCATACAACAACATTGATTATGGATTACTTTCCTTCATTTCTAAATTTCAAGATCAACGACATGGGGTGGGTTGTGGTATGATTCCCTTCAAAGCACGTCTACCACAACATAAATCATCTTCTAGCAAAATTATTTAGACTTTATACTACTTTCCTTCCATCTATTTCTTAGTGAATATGGTCATCAATGTTTTTTATTTCTATGTCCTAGTCAATACTGCTAACCCCATTTTTCATAGACTTGAACATCAATCATTATTTCTTTCTTCCACTCAGTATATATTAGTAGTGGTGTATCGACATGGGATAAGGTGAACTTAAATTGCCCCCATTTCCAACAAATGTTTTATCCAAATCCAACCAAAATTTCAAGGAAAATCATAATTCCCAATAGTACAAGTTCCATCAATGAAGGAATGATACCCTTAGGGGTTTTGGCCCATTATATAATGACCTAGAACCTTAAAATTTCAAAGAAATGAATGGATTAAGAAAAACTTTTCCTATGTTTTTTGTTTTTTGAATTCTTCATAGCTCACTAGAAATTGGGTGTTTTGAGTGCTCCTTATATTTTTTTATTGTGGCATATGCCTAGATTTCTTCTTCTTTAAAGTCTAAATTTTTCCCATATGGAGAAATCATATGAGAAACTTGCACTAGTGACCATAAAAACTAGTTTCCAATATTTATTTTAAATTTATGGACAATTCGTTTACCATTAAATGTCCCACTCAATACCACTTTTCTCTTTCTAAGTGTTTTCTCTACTATTCTCTCACAATTTCCCAACATAGATGGAATTCCCCCACACATGCATGTATTTATATGAGAGATGTTGTATTCTTTATATATAAATATAATAGAACATAAATCACAACTCGCATGCTTTGAACAAGGTTGGACTCAAACATATAAAAATCATGGATATAGGTGTTAAGAGGGTGGTGATGTTTGCAATTATATCCATAACACTAGAAGTTATACTTGTAACTATTGTTGCTATTACTAGCTATTCAAGGAAGAAACAATCGTATTCTCAATTTTTTAGGAATATGGTTTATATGAATGATTTTCCAAAATGATTGCATCCATTTTTTAATCGATCTTTTGGACCAAACCAAGTTGGTTTAGTCAGAATATTGATTCAAATATGGATGCAATAATTCCGGAAAAACCTTAAAAAGTTATACTAATTGCAAAATTTTAATAGTTGAAATGGTTTATATGATGATCATACGGATCTATGTGACCAGTAGGGTGGATTAAGTCCTATTCACAAAATATGTTTTGGTAGATATCCTTAAATGATTGATGTTGTTGAGCCCATACCTATAGACCATGTTCTCTACATTCTAGAAATCTTGGAGGATCGTTTCTTTGTGTGGATTCATTGGCCTGAAGCTTCTTTGTCATTTTTAAAGGATAAGTTAGAGAATTTGATTTCATAAAAAATATAATAATTATAAATACATACAAAGATTCTATACTTTGTAGGAAGTTTACTAATTTTATATTATTTTTCATGCAGGTTTCACTTTTGGCTTCTAGATCGATTTGAAATTTCATTTGTGGAATATTTATTGAGATGTAAAATAATGATTGTGTGATCCAGGTGGATATCGATGGCCACCCACCTTTTCCAATTGGCTCAAAACAATTTTCTGGCAATTTTGGCAATTTACTATTTTTAGCAGTTTTAACTTTTGGTGCCATTTTGAGGGCCTAAATGAAGGTTTTTTGGGATGGAGCTTCTCAATGATATCTAAAGGCATGATTGAGCCCCCAAAATGAATCTCCTCGATGATACATTTCAAAAGGGCTATCATACGCCTAAAATGGAGATCATATGCAAAAGTTTTGACCCCGGGAAGTTGATGTACTAACTTACCCAGACGGGGCCCACATGACTTCTGGCGCTTCATCCTAGGGTTAGGTTTTTGGATGTATAGGGTTTTTGGAATTCTTGTTTATTGTAAAAAGGCCTTCATATCCTCATTGTAATAATCTACTTGTGAATGAGCGTAGTTGTCACATCTCTTCTCAAAGATAAGCCACCACCTTTCCAGCAAGCTTGTTTCAACTATATTTTATAGTTTCAACTTATTTCCTTATTGAATAGAAAACTAGTTTTACTGTATCTTTGTTATTTTGTGTTAGGCACCTGTTAATAATCTATAGTCATTTATTTCTTCTCATAAAATCTGGATCAGTGGTATCAGAGCAGTCTTCTCCTTGTCGTCTTAATGCATGTCCCCAATGAGGTCGGAGTACAAAGAGTTGGGTCTCGAGCTTGTTTCTCTTAAGGAAAAAATCTCTCGCATTCCCAAGTGACCTCTCCTAGTAGGAGAAAATAAAGATGATGGGACATGATATCCTTTCAAACTCTTGATTGAGGAAGCCCTCACGCAACAAAAGAATGAGATGATGGATAGTTTCACGCAAAGCCTTCGGCGACTACCAACAAGCAACGCATATTCTTCGAATGGAGGCACTGCCTCCTTCAAGGTACAAATAAAATTTGATATTCCTATATTTGAAGGTTAGATAGAAACAGATGTTGTAGACAAGTGGTTGAATCTACTATAAGGGTATTTTTCTGTCCATAACTTTTCGAATAGAGAAAATATTACTTTTGCACTTCTCAAAGTCATTCCCCATGTCAAAGATTGGTAGGAAACTTTCTGTGAGCAAAAGGAAATAAAGGAACCCTCATTATTTATAGTCATGACCACCAGGGAATCCTTCAGGGATGTTATTAAGGAACAATACTACCTTGTCTAAAGTTATGATGACTTGTATACTAAATGGACCACACTGCGGCAAGAAAGAGACCAAGCAGTGCCAGATTTCACAAATATATTTCATACCTTGCACACCAAGATGGGTATCAAACATTCATAGCAACATCTAGTGCTCAAGTATCGTGACACTCTACATAGATACATCTAGAACGAAATGGAATTTTTGGACATCTCATCCTTGGGCACGACCTACTGATATGTCATCAAAATCGAGCAAAAGCTCAAACAACAGACGCGACAATTTGGGCCTGGGAACCCCTCACAAAAAAAGCTAGGAAAGGATATCCCCAACCCACATAACAAAGGACAAATAAAATATGGATAGTATCAGGACAACTAGTCCAATCCGTAAGCAAAGGACACTGGAAAGACAAAGAAAGATATCGGGAAGTGGTGCGACTTCCATAAGATCCCTTATCATAACACTACTGATTTCTAGTCAAAGTAGTCATTGGTGGTCGAAGAGAAAGCCTCTGAATTAGATGCGGGTTCATACACTAAGATAGAACCATAAAGGGGAATACAGATCATTGACGTGGAACCCAGTGCCACCATTGCTACCACCAAGCTCCATCCTAGTGAACCACATGAGCCAAAAGAAGGAGAATGCCTCTTCCATTCATAGATGTGGGTAAAAGGAACTCTGCTACACTTCATCATTGATAGATGTAGCCATAATAACCTCATCTTAACAAAGGTCATCAAGCAGTTGGCCCTGCCGACAACGCTACACCCATAACCCTACACCTTTGGATGGCTCTACTAAGGAAGTGATCCCCGCATCAACCAACAGTGTTGATGGTCATACGATATAAATCCCTTCAAAGAAGAGGTATTGTGTGATGTTTCTCCTCTCGAAGTTTGTGATGTTATTTTGGACCAACCTTATTTATGGAAATGTCATGTTGTATATGAGTCTAGGCCTCGTAGTGTTATTATTACTTTGCACAGGAAATTGTATAGGATACCCGAGGCAGTCCCACCTAGTGCTATTTCCTTGATCTCTACTAAGCAATGCAGGAAGGTCATCTCTCAGATGGGGAAGTTTGTCTTCTTCATGATTCTCTCTCAGAATCAACAAAATATCACAACCACATCGAGGGTCTCTATGACTGACCTCTCCACACAATAGAAGCAGGTAGATAAGGTTGTGGAATAATACTCAGATATCTTCACCTCACCTACCGGGGTACCTCTGCACTTCCAGGTCAAGCACCCTATCAATATGAGCCCCAGTGCATCGTTGTCTAATGGGCCAGTCTATCGTCGCTCTATGTTAGAGAATGAGGAGATCAAGTGACAGATCCAATAACTTCTCCACAAGGGGCACATCCATCCCAGATCATCACCTTGTAGGAGCCCGATCGCGCTGTTACAGAAGAAAGATAGAGCCTGGTGACTCTGCATTGATTACCGATCTTTGAGTAAAATCACAGTCAGAAACCGGTACCTGATTCCCCGAATAGATGACCTCCTTGATCAATGCATGGGGGACAAATACCTTAGTAATATCGATCTGAAGTCTAGCTACCACCAGGTCCCAATAGAACAAACAGATGTATGGAAAACTACCTTCAATTTAAAGGAATTCCTTTTTGAATGGTTGGTCATGCCCTTTGGTTTGAAAAATTCTCCAACCACTTTCATGAGGATGATGGACGATATCCTATGATCCGAATTATTTTCGACATGAAATGAGAGCGAAGATATAATAAAGAAATGCATAGAGATATTGCAGATATTCAATAATATAACAAAAATGTATCAGATATGCAACCATAGACATAGATATACAGTAATACATGATTTCTATTAATCAAATAAATATACAGAGACTGTAACAATACAGAGTGAAAGACTCGCTAGAATGGTGGCAGCTTATCTCTGAGAAGAGATGTGACGGCTACTTACATTCACAAGAAGATGATTACAATGAGAATCTAGAGGCATTTTTACAATAAACAGGAATGTTAAAAGTCCTAGACATCCAAAAACCTAACCCTAGGAGATGAAGCACCAAAGGTCACGTGGGCCCCGTTTGGGTAAGTTAGTACATCAACTTCTCGGGGTCGTAACTTTTGCATACAATCTCCGTTTTAGGCGTATGATAGCTCGTTGGAAAGGTATCGTCGAGGAGATTCATTTTAGGGGATCAATCGTGACTTTGGGTATCATTGAGAACCTATATCTTGAAAAAACTTCATTTAGGCCCTCAAAATGGCCCCGGAAGTTAAAACCTGCTAAAAATAGTAAATTGCCAAAATTATCAGAAAATTGTTTTGAGCCAGTCGGAAAAGGTGGGTGGCCACCAATATCCACCTGGATCATCCTATGACCATTCACCAATACTTTTTTTGTGGTGTATCTGGATGACATTCTCATTTACAACAAGGCTTGGGTCGAACACTTGCAACATATTCAACAAGTTCTGCACACCTTGTGCCAACACAAGCTATATGCCAACTTGGAAAAATGATCCTTCGGTATGGATAGAGTTCATTAACTGGGCTACATGATTGATCAAAATGGAATACATGTGGATCCAACCAAGATCCAAGTCATCTATGACTAGCCAGCCCCAACCACACTCACTGAGCTTCAGAGTTTATTGGGCCTTGCCAATTTCTACCGCAAGTTCGTGTTGGAATTTTCCCATATTGCATGGGACCTCATCCAAATAACCAGGGGTGGTGGTAAGGAGAAATTTGTGTGGGGCCGGTCCCAAAAACAAGCGTTCGACGATTTGAAGCAGTGCTTGTGCTCATCCCCAATACTTTCACTACCAGACCTGCAACATCCCTTTGAGATCGAGACAGATGCTTCAAAGTATGTGGTGGGTGTCATTCTCACTCAGCACGACCACCCCGTGGCTTATCATAGTGAGACACTATTGGATGTTGTTTGTAAGTACCCTACTTATGAAAAAGAAATGTACTCCATTGTGCAAGCTTGCCGCCAGTGGAGACATTACATTCTTGGGAAGGAGACAATCATTCACATTGATCATAAGCCACTGCAGTTCATGCAAACAGAAGGAAACCATTACTTTCACTACCAGACCTACAACAACCATTTGAGATCAAGACAGATGCTTCATACTATGCAGTGGGAACCGTTCTCACTCATCATAGCCACCCCATGTTCTATCATAATGAGGCACTATCAGATGTTGTATGTAAGTACCCTACTTACGACAAAGAAATGTAATCCATTGTGCAAGCTTGTCGCCAGTGGAGACATTACATTCTTGGGAAGGAGAAAATCATTCACACTGATCATAAGCCACTACATCTCATGCAAACATAAGGAAAATTGCATAATGATGGCCATCAAAAGTGGTCCACATACTTGCAGCAATTCCACCTCAACATCAAGTATAAAACAGGAAGCACCAATCACTTTGCTGATTTCCTCAACAGACTGTCGGTCGTAGCACTCACCATGGTGTTAGATTCTATTAGCCATGAGACCTATGGATCGCCCCAACTCTATGAGACAAACCCAGACTTTTCCACCACCTACCAAATGTTGGGTGCAAATGCAGTTGTTGATAATTTCCATCTTCAGGATGGGTTGTTGTTTCGTCTGAGCCATATATGTGTTCCATCAAGCAAGAGAGCGAAGTTGATATGGGAATCCCACTACAGTCGGGTGGCAGGACACTTTTTCATTGAAAATATAGTGGCGATGCTACAAAAACATTTCTACTGGCCAAAACTTCGACATGAGGTTAGCAAGTATATCAGGTCCTGCATTGCTTGCGATATTGCTAAACAAACCACTAAGAAACAGGGTCTATAAACCCCTCTTCCTTCTTCTGACAGGCCATGGGAATCCATATCAATGGACTACATGTCAGGCCTCCTGTCCACCAAGCGGGGAAATGACTGTGTTTTTGTGGTTGTTGATCGCTTTTCTAAGATGGCGATTCTGGTTGTCTGCAAGAAGAACATCACAGCAGAGGCCACTACCAAGATCTTCTTTGAACAAGTCTAGGTACATTTTGGAATCCCACAAACCATTGTCTCAGATCGGGATATTTGATTTCTCGGCACATTCTAGTCGAGCCTCTAGTCACTATTGGACACCAAGCTCATCAAATCCAAAGCCTTCCAACCCCAGACAGATGGCCAAACCGAGGTCGCAAATCAAATGATTATTCATATCCTTCGCATGTATAATTCAAAGAACCTTCACACATGGGATGAGAGCCTTCCCTATGTCCAAAATATCTAAAATTAAGCCCTGCATATCTCAACCAACCACAACCCCTTTCAAGTGGGGTTGGGATTCCAACCATTGGGTCCCATAGATGTTGCACTTCCCCTTGAGGTCACCTCGACCGACTCATCTCCTACTCCAACTAAAGCTGAAAAAGCCACCTGGTTCATTGAGAGGATCCATCACATCTACCAATAGGTTCATTTTATCCTATGGAAGTCCAATGACAAGTAAAAGAAGTCTCATGATCAACATCAGGTGCCACATAAGTTTCAGGTGGGGGACAAAGTTTGGTTGCACTTGCAGAAATAACACCTTACAGGACCCCATCGGAAGCTTCAACCACTTTGTTATGGGTCATACACCATCACCAAGGTCATGGGGGATAATTATTTTGACCTCAACATTCCTCCTTTCCTTGGCCTACACCCAGTGTTCAATGTGGATCTCCTTCACTCTTATTTCCCACCATTATTGGACACCTCATATGAAGTAGAACAACTGACACCAACATAGCTCAACCCTGACTGCATACAACAGACATCCAATGATCATATTGTGTA
The DNA here is from genome assembly GCA_009831015.1 of Picea engelmannii. Classification (NCBI taxonomy): domain Eukaryota; kingdom Viridiplantae; phylum Streptophyta; class Pinopsida; order Pinales; family Pinaceae; genus Picea; species Picea engelmannii. The sequence goes on from ML779430.1 coordinate 666,080, forward strand.
AATACATATCAAGGGCACTCGACAACAAAGGATCCAGCTTTATCGAGTCATCAAAGTAGGGCAACTCCTGCACCAAGGAAAGTGGCTCACCCGGGGCCAAATTCAGTGGAAATTTCCTCATATGATGGGGGAACTCAACGCAATGGATACCATTTATTACTAAGGAGAGAGGATTGATATAGGTAGATATTGGTGTCCACCCACCTTTTCCAACTGGCTCAAATAGTTTTCTGGCAATTTTGGCAATTTACTATTTTTAGCAGTTTTAACTTCCAGGGCCATTTTGAGGGCCTAAATGAAGGTTTTTTGAAATAGAGCTTCTTAGTTATATTTAAAGGAGTGTTTGAGCCCCCAAAATGAATCTCCTCGATGGTACCTTTCTAACGGGCTATCATATGCCTAAAATGGATATCGTATGCAAAAGTTACGACCCTCGGAAGTTGATGTACTAACTTACTCAGATGGGGCCCACATGACTTTTGGCGCTTCATCTCCTAGGGTTAGGTTTTTGGATGTCTAAGGTTTTTAGAATTCCTGTTTACTGTAAAAAGGCCTTCAGAGCCTCATTTTAATCATCTTCTTGTGAATGAGCGCAACCGTCACATCTCTTCTCAGAGATAAGCCGCCACCATTCCAGCAAGCTTGTTTCCGGTGCATTTTATAGTTTTAACTTATTTCCTTATTGAATAGAAAACTGGTTTTACTGTATCTCTGTTATTTTGTGTTAAGAACCTGTTAATAATATGTATTCATTTCATTCTTCTCATAAAATACAGATCATCGTGGGAAGAGAAGATCAAGAAAATATGATCTATCATCATACTTTCAAATACCCCAATCTCGAGCTTGAGAGAAGTGGTGGTTAGGGTCAACACATATGAAATTTTGATCCGGATTTATGTAGGAACACAATGAAATACAGAAATACACATAAACGCAGAGATGTAGTGGAAATAAGACTTCATTTCATTAATAACAAATGACTAAAGTATGCTTACAGACAGAATGTAAATAAACTAGCTAAGGCGCTGGTAGCTTATCTCTGAGAAGAGATGTGGCTGCTACTCGCATCCATGAGAAGATGAATACAATGAGGCTCTAGAGGCATTTTTACAATAGACGAGAATTCCAAAATTCATATACATCCAAAAACCTAACCCTAGGAGATG
>ML779430.1:674953-689308 GCA_009831015.1 Picea engelmannii
TAATTAATACATATCATTCTGCAAAAGACTATGATAGCTAAAGTAGTCACTAATCTAATGCAAATTGATAAACATAAACATGAAACAAAAGATTGATATTATGAAAGTGAAAGTTGTAGCAGAACATCAACTTCTGTCTCAATATGTATTAGATATCCATAATCTTGGTTCTCCCACAAGAGAGGATGATGTTTATTACAAAAATAATAAGTATTTATAAGTTTTTCCACAGGGTAAAACCTCCATGTGGAAGTTATCAAACTGTTTACATGAAATCTGGGAAGATATCCCAAGTTTAACTAAACTAGGAAACTACAATACAACTAAGACACACAAATATCCCCTAGACTGTCCATCAAGTCCCATGCATTTTGAATTCACCTGAAAAGGGTCAAAAAAAGACAAGTTAGCAGGATCTTTTATTAATAAAATAATAAATATCTAATTCTATAGACTAGCTACAGAATCCTTTGATTCTGTAGCTGGTCTAAATAAAACATAGAATCAACATTGAAATCGATTGAAAATATTTTTAAGGAATTAAATTCAATTTAACATCCAATAGCTTATTTGAAAATAATTCACAAATTGAAATCGTTATTCCTTTTTGAAATCAAACAAGACCAATATCGATCAGCTAATTACAGAGATACGGGTACTCTGTTTTGTTTGTTACTACAAAGTCGGGTGATAAAATCAAATGGAACAACATTGCAATCGTTTAATATCCAATCGAAATCAACATAATCAAATCGCAAGAACTTGTTATACTGTCTTATCAACAGGAGATGTGATCGAATCGAACAAGATCATTTTCAAATCGTTATGAATGTATTGTCATATGATGATCTAGGCCGTGAGCGAGTTAAACCACAACTGACTCATAACTGTCCACATACGAAATCGTAACAGGATCAATCAATTAATAATAGAGTTCATAATAGATAACCGATCGTTTCTTATTAACCAAATGGGGCAAACAAAATCATCATGAGATCACTTCTTGAATGCATTTTGAAACAATTATTCCCTGAATTTCCTCATACGAATTCAATAGAATGAGACAAGTCGAACTGAGTTAAACAATTTGAGAACATAGCTGTAATCAAATCTATTTTTAATACAAATGTAATTCATAAAACCGATCAAACTAACTAAAGATACCGCTATCCGATCAGGCGAATCAAATGACAGAGGTTTAACAAAGTTGTCGTGGATTAAAATTGTTGCATGATTCGGGCATGAATATTATTCGCACAGGATTAAAGTGAAATTATTGTTTTCAGGAAAACAAATTTATTTTTCCTAACTTAGAAAGGATCGAATATAGAACATTGCATGACACAGTATCGTAACAACCAAATTTATTGAAATTGTTTACCAATCACAACATATGAATCATAACGAAATCAAATACAAACCTGATCATATTCTAAATTGAGCATGAAAAACTTCCTGTTCGAAGTGGATACAAAACGAATTGAATTGAAAGTGAATCATCAACTTCATTAACTCAATCAGGCAAACCATGAAATCAAATCCAAACGAGAACCATTCAAATCGAATAAAAATCTATAGATGGCTATACTGGGAATGATCAGATCATATATTCAAAACGAAAATTTGTTTATTTTTAGCAAAGCGAAATGTATATAGGATGAACACATTATGAGAAAACCATTTCGAAATACAAACAGAGCTACTCGAGAATACAAATTCCAAATACTATATTACTCATGGTGACTCACAAAACTTAAAACGATATCAAAATCATACCTGTACAACGACGAGACGGTTTGGTCATGCCAATTTGGAGTTGATAATTGTTGTGGCTGATTCAACATTCTTGAAAAGGATGGAGTTGATCATCTTCTACTTCTTATCAGTTGCTCTTTGATTGGTCAATACTGCAATTTGATCTTCCAGCGATTGAATTTTCGATTGGAGTAGGGGAACATCAATGTAGTATCGTTCCAACCATAAATCACATTGTTCACAGGACGACTGTGTGGGTTTTGAAAGAGCAGCCGAGGGTTTGGACATGTGGTTGAAGGTTTCATTAGGCAACTTAATACCAGGGGATCCAGGGTTACCTTTTAGGCAAGGGGGAAGATTTGTCACGAAATCATAAGGTGGTTCAGGGCATAAACCCTGCGAGTAAGGATACTCATTGGCTAAAAAACGTTCTATGTCAAAGTCAGAATCCTCACTTAGTATGATAGGCTTTGACTCAATAGAGGGTTTAGGTTTGTTCCTGGTCATCCTTGAAATAAGCCGTGCGTTCTTTTTACCCTTCGCATTAGCAGTACAGTTTTCCTTAGGCTTTTTGCGTACAGGTTTTTCAATATCCTCGGCCTTCTCAGTTACGATGTCTGGTAAGTCAATAGGAGGGTCGACTGAAGACTTAGGGGTAGGCAATAGGATATGAAAGGGCATGGGTGGTCCAGCCTTGAATTCACTCACCACACGCTTGTCAACCTGTATAGGATTCGGGTCCTCGAAACCATTCTGAGCAACGAAAGCTCTCCAATTATCACCATGTAAACTCAAGTGATAAAAAACGATAAGTTTAATAAGCCCATGGTGGAACAGGCTACTATCAACTTTCTGCCTTTTAAACCTTTTCGACATTTTATATAAGCTGTGCTGAAAGTAGAAAGGCATGTTTACCAGGTACCCTATAAAATTCATTAGCAAACACATGTGGTAGAGAAACACAAGTTCGTATCGACCTTCACAGGTCACGAACTGCTTGACTAGCATCAAAAGGTCCTGTCATCATGTTTTGAGCATAGATATGGGCATACCTCTGTCACAAGAGGTGACTTTGCGTGAGAGAAATAGAAACGGCCATGGAACATCTTCTACCTTACAATTTTTGAACCAATGTTGTCCTGTGGCAGGTAACCCTGTAGAAGAACTGATAAATCCCTCATCGATTTCTAACTAGATATCACCCACCTTAGCTCTACAACCATCAAAAGTTAAAGCGAATTGTTGTGCCATGCATAAGTTAAAACCCTCAAATCTTTGCACGAAGGCGAGCCAACTGTTAGCCTCCAGGTCTTTTCGGGCATTGTCAAACATTAACAAGGCTTGGTTGTCGTTTGGCTCTATCCGCACGACTGGTGCCATGGAGTCGAGCACATGGTAAGCCGAGGGTTTGTATCATAATACACACAGGGGCAGAGCTACCCGAGCTAACAGAAGTGAACGAGGATAAGGGACATGCATAAATGCCATCGTGCAAAGGTGGTGGAGTCTGCCATGCATAATATTTATTACCAAAGTACAATCGCCGGCTATCATAGATGTTCAACCCACTATAACATAGTTCAAAAAATCATGTTGCTTGGCTAACCAATGAAACAATGGTAAGTGTATAAACAACGCGTGCAATCAAAACATTATGCCATAGTGTTAAAATCATCAAATACTCAATTTGAAACCAAAACCAAATAATTAACCATGCGCCAATGTTTCACTCATATTAATCGTTTAACCAATGTGCCAATGGGTATTCATATAACCAACAAGCCAATAGTTATGAAAACACTAACATAAGGATTATATCAAAAGACATATATATAAAAAATTTAATCATAACCCCTATGCATTTTCATGAAATCAATGGTCAGGTAGGTCGAATAAAATGCAAGTCCAAATGTTAAATGCCTTACAAACTCAATAAAACCAAATTACACAATCAATCGAAGTATGAGTACTGATCAAAGGATCCTGCCAGTCGTACAATGAAAAATAAAAGGTAAGCGCAATAGGCATATCGACAAAAGAGATATTGGTAGTTCAAATAATGACTTCAATGCGAATTCGAAAGGTAAATTTTTCACGCTTACAGCTGTGAAAACAAAACGAAGGCAAATGTGCAAATGTCGCAAAAAATGAAAATGTCGTTCATTAGAAAATTGCGACGAAAAATTGATGTTTGCAAAGCATTGGTGTAGGCAGCTTATAAGACACTAGAAAAAAGTGAATTGGCTACCAACAATGGCGACACACTGGTAGAATCAGTTATCTCTGTCAAAAGGAGCAAAATCAGATCAAGATAGCGAAGATAATTTCAACTCAAAAATAACAACCAGAAAATAGTATAAACATCATCATTAATCAATTAATCCAGCAGTGTTTCGAAAGATGAAAACTGATAACTACCTTAAGATCATCAAGTCATGATTTTAAAGATAAAATATTCAATACTGTTGGCATAGCCACTGCTGCCATCAGGCGTCCATAGCCTCGACAGGGTTGCCATTTAACCCACTCTGACATCTGTATCCTGTTAAGAAGTTCTGGATCAGAATAAAGGACATTAAAGAGGTTTCCTTTTTTACAATTTTTCATACACCTGACATTTCTTCGCTGCCAGCGGGACTGTTCAGTACCCCGACGAAGTTGTCTTGGCACCATGCATTCATTTACCTGCTACCAGCAGACCTGTTCAGCATCCCGACGGGTTTACAAGCACTTCCCATAGCTCTTATTAATAATTTTACTTTGTTTTTCATAGATATATAGCTGAGCAGGGTGACGCTGAAAATCATGATATTTTAACATATTTTTTTAGACCTCATCAGAATTTTTTTAATTTTTTTTTAGAACTGTCCTCTATTTAGATCTAGAGATGTTTATTTACAAAAACAACTTCCTAAGACAAGGAGACATCCTCTGAGTCATTCCTTTACAGAATAGGGACAGTGTAAAAAGATAATAGATGATCATGACAAGCTTTGCTCAGAGATCAAAATCAGTCAACTTCTTTTAAACAACAGATTTTTCCAACACAGATATAAATTTCAGAAATATACCATTGATGTTTGTACAAATTTTACAGAAGTTATTTTAGCGAAGGAATTTTCTATCATCTTTGTATGAATAGCTCAATGTACAGGTATGTTTATTTTTCAAAAACACAAACTGATAAATTCAAATCAAAATCAAACAGAAGGCAAACGAGAACGCAGACAAAAATCAAGATATGTACATAAAATACAAGGGTTGTTATCATGCAAAGTATCTTTTCAAGGCTTGGCCATTCACCGGATAGGTGTCAAGCTGCCCTTCAAGATTCTGCAATAAAAAAGAACTAGGACCCAACTTTTCAGCAATTAAAAACGGTCCAAGCCATAAGTTTTTAAATTTTGTGCGTTCTCCCTTTCCCTCATGCAGTTTGTCCCACTTCAAGACGAGATCGCCTACTTCAAAATTCCTATCAGAAGCAGAGTTAGAATCAAACCAGCTTTTAACCAATTGTTGATGTTGATCTAACTTACGTTTAGCTTGGGCTCTTACTTCTTCTAGCTTCATCAAAGCGTTAATTCGGTTTTCTAAAGGGGGACAATCTTCTTCTTGAACTTTCTATGACAACTGAAGCAAAGGATGAAGAATGTGAGGTGGCAGAATTGCTTCTCTGCCATAAATGAGAAAAAAGGGGGAGTTAACTATAGCAKCTTTTGGCGTTACCCTATCAGCCCACAACATGTTTAGCAGTGCATTGTGCCAATTTTTGTGATTTTCAACCATGGTTCTCTTGAGAATTTTAATCAAGTTCTTGTTTTTTGACTCTGCCAATCCGTTGCCTTGGGGSTAGTAACTAGCAGAATACTTCAACTTAATTCATTTTTCCAAAGCGAACTCGCTCATCTCAAGAGAAGAAAAGTATGAAGCGTTTTCAAAGACTAAATAGTCGGGGATACCAAAACGGGTGATAATATTCGAATTTAGAAAGGCGATTACCTGAATGGTGTTGACAGTTCCTAACACAGCAGCTTTAAACCATCGAGTAAAGTAATCTGTGGCTATCACAATAAACTTGTGTTGTTGTGAGGATGGAGGGTTAATTGGACCTATGATATCAAGGCCCCATTGCTGGAAAGGAGAATCTACTGAAACGGGTTGCAAGGGAAATGTTGGTTTTTGTAACCGCCCCGATGCTTTCTGACAGATGATACATTTACGACACAAGGCATGGGCATCTCTAAAAAGCATGGGACAGTAGTAACCGACTCTTAAAAGCTTATGAGTGGTAGTGTCACCACCAAAATGACTGCCAGCTTCTCCAGCATGCAACTCTAGCAAGACTTTTTCTGCTTCATCCTTCTCAAGACAGTGCATTAGTACGTCATCAAAATTCTGACAAAATAGTACACCATTAACCAAATGAAAGGAGGCAGACCTTAACCTCAACGCTCTTCTCTTAGGGGGGTCTAAGTGATGAGGTTCTGACCCATGTTCAAGAAATAACCTAATATCACCGTACCAGGGACTAACAAGGTTTTGTGCGCAACAAATTAGGCTTTGATCGCTTTGTTCTAGGTTTGACATATCATTATCTTCTTGCTGTCCTGTTTCCGAATCAACCACCAACTTACATAACCCTTGGCCTCTCACAATCTGAGATGGGGTGATTTATAAGTCATACTCCTGCAAGGAGGTGACCCAGTTAGCTCTCTTTTCTCCTAACTCTTTCTGCACTAACAAGTTCCTTACTACAGGGTAGGGGACAATGACTTTCATCCTTGACTTCAAAAGATAGGACCGAAAGTGCTTAACTGCTTTGAAAACAACGTAGTCTTACCGATCCACTGCTAGATAGTTAAGTTCATCACCTTTGAAAGCAGAGCTCATAAAGGCAATGGCTACTTCATGGTTCTCGACATTCTTCTGAGTTAGGACGACGGCATAGGAACAGTTAGAAGCAAAAGTATAGAGTGTAAAATCTTGAGAGAAGTCAGGGCTCATGAGAGATGGAGCGTCTATTATGGCCTTCTTTATTGCATTGAAAGCCTGACTTTCTGTGGGTCCCCAGTGATATTTGGTGTCTTTCTTAATTAAATTCTGTAAGGGCCTGACCATCTTGGAGAAACAGGGGACGAATCTCCTCATGAAGTTAATCTGGCCTAAGAAAGACTGCATGGATTTTTTGGATGTAGGAGGGGGAAGTTTAGTGATGGCTTGAGTCCTTTTGGGGTCAATAATCATTCCTTCACTAGACACAATGAATCCTAATATCTTACCTTGTTCTACTGCAAAGATGGATTTTTTGGGGTTTAAGGAGATGTCGTATTTACGACATTGAAGTAGAACGACTCGTAACTGGGCTAGATGATCGTCTTTGTTTTTAGAATAAACAGTCAGATCATATAAGTAAACTACGATGGACTGATTGATTAAGCCTCAGAAAGCAATGTCCATTGCTCTATGAAAGGTGCCACCATCATTAATCAATCCAAAGGGCATCTTATGATAAGCATAAGTGCCCCACGGGGTATGGAAGGTAGTTTTGAGTTGGTCTGGTGGAGACATCATGACTTGGTTGTATCTAGAGAAACCATCTAACAGGGATAGCCTCTCGGAATCAGATACCTGTTGAAGGATCTGTTCCACAGGCGGGACAGGATAGTTGTCTTTATCAAACGCTCTATTGAGGTTTCAGAAATCGACGCAGAGTCAAATTTCTCCATTTTTCTTCTAGACTGGGACAAGGTTGGACACCCATTGAGTGTGCCTAACAGGAAAAATTATTTTAGCATTAAGGAGCTTATTCAATTCTTTTTTAACGGTCGGTTCTAGTTTAGGGTGCATCTTCCTCAGTTTCTGTTGGAAGGGTAAGGTTTGGGGCTTCATTGGGATGACATGTTGTATGATATTAGGGTCGAAAGTTTTAAGATCATCATACGTCCATGCAAAGATATCCTTAAATTCCTTAAATAATTAAACAAACGCAACTTTTTCTTATCGAGAACATCCCAAGCCTAGGTTAATTCACTGAGGATTTTCATTAGTTCCTAAGTTCACTTTTTCATAAGACAATGAGGAACTATTGGTTTTACAGTTGACCGTCTTTTTAAATTTATCTTCAAAATCATAAAACTTCTCTAATCTAACTATAGATTTGGGTATGGAATTTACCATGTCTGACAGAGTTTCAGGAGATTTCAGATCAGGTATTACCGTAAAATCATGCAAATTGTCGTCGTGTGTGCGTTCATCTATCACCGCGCCTTGAAAGGTTTCTTCCATGTGTAGAAAGTTGATAATTTGTTGATCGTCGTCAAATACTCTCCAGTTCATTATATTGTCAGGAACAAATGGTAGAAACAACAACTCAACGAAGAATGCGTCTGGAGACAAGCCTTTTGCAGGAAGAAGTTTAGAAGCTACATTAGCCAATAGATCTGCCTTAGCATTATTTAATCTAGGAATGGAATTTATATTGAAAGAATAAAAATTATTCATTAAACTCCATACCTCAGATTGGTAGCTCTTGAGATGTGGAGAGAGATAGTGGATAGAATCTCTTACCTGTCTAACCACTATTTCAGAGTCGCCAAATACAACCAGGTTTTGAATGTTCATATCCAGAGCTTTTATGTAACCTTGCAGTAAAGCCTCATATTCTGCAGTATTATTAGTACATTCAAATTCTAGTCTACATGAAATTAATGTCTTGTTACCTACCGGATCGATAATGATGCAACCTGCACCAGCTCCTTCTTTAGACTTAGACCCGTCGAAATATAGAGACCAAATTTGATTTCCATCGGGCACATGGGATCGTTGCGTAGAAGTTGTTGGTTGCATACATGCTACAATCTCAGATTGTTGTTCTAGATTGATGATAGGTGAAGCCTCAACCATAAAATTGTCGAAGAAGGTGTCCACCCCTTGGACCTCGAGTGAATCAACAGAAGGTGTATATGGTTCGCTAGGATCGTTCAAATCTGTGACCATGAATTTAAGGTAACGTTCACGATTTACCCTGATCTTGTTAGGCTTGCCATTCTCTGGAAGCCATAAGTGGGACCAGTCTGTCACGAAGTAACCATGTAGATGCTTCGACTAGTCCCTGCTTAAAAATAGAACATACACTTCTGGAATATCCACAATGATTATATCAATAATCTGATGAACCTTGGGGTTAGACGATAATCTAATAAGTAAATTTTTTAGTTCGGCTATAACCTTAACATTTGTTAGATCAAGTTGTATGATTTTTAAAGTAGATGGTTCCACTTCAGCGTTAATCTTATGGCGCACAGACCAAGGCATCACATTGGATGACACCCCTGAGTCCACCATACAATTATGCATGTTTATATTGAAAATCTCGAAAGTTAACAAGAAAGGAGGTACATTTTTGCGAGTACTAAGAGTAGTGGCTTGTGTCTTTTTACTCGCAGTTTCTAAAGCTACTTTATCTACATTATTTACGTTATTTACATTACTTACAGGAACTACAGGAAGGCTTCCTTTATCTTGAGGATCAAGATTTTTAGTGGAAGTCTTCTGAGGGACTTTGTTTTGCACAACCTTGTTACCACTTGAATTACCATTCTTGCCATTCTCTCAAATATTTTGCAACATTTTTTGAAGCAAAAATGGAAACTTCAACAACTCATAAATAGAAATGTTGGCCCTTAACTTTTTAAGATCTTCAACAACATCATAATCTGAGTTGGGGTTCACATTGCTTTGTTTAGTCTTTGCTGATTTAGATTTCTTTGGAGGCGAAGTTGTAGTGTTTTCAGTAGAAGTTTTGTTTGTTGTCTTACTCCTAGTATTATAAGGGTGAACTGTCTCGAAGTTAGCTTGAAAGATGCTATCCAAGAAATGTCCAAATATGTTTGGAGAAGAATCTTCTTGTTGAATTGTTTCTTGTTCAACTACCTCCTGAGGGATCTCAGGGGGCATCCAGTTATCTTGGGATTCTAGAATTGTTTGAAGGGCGTATTGCAAACTTTCTATATTTAGGCCTTCAGGGGTTGGATTAGGTCGGTTGGTAGGAAAAGGCTTCCGGAAAGGAGGTTTGTAGGGTCCTTTACTCGAGGAAGCTTCTTCGGTTGACCTTTTTAAGTCTATAACTTGATTTGACAGTTTTTGAACAACTTTAGTTAAGTTTTCTAAATCAGAGTTTTCAGGTTGTGTTTTACTCGGAGTGGGTCTAGGAAGAATTTTGATCTTCTTTTTGGAAGAAGAACTAGTCTCAGTTTCGTTGCTAGAAGAGTCTTTAAGACTAAGTATTTCTTTTTCGATATGATTGGCCTCTTCGAAGGCCTCTAACAACGTGGCTTTTTTAGATCGTTTAACCCAAATAGCTATACTTTGATGCAAATATTTAGTGTAGTAAGCTATTATAAGACTCTCGGCAGGCATGGAATCCGCATGTATTCAGTTTTTAAGTGTTAAGAATCTTTGATTAAATTCTTTAACTTTTTCTTTTGGGTTCATTCTTAAGCTAGACAGGTCCATGACTAGGACTTCCAGAGGTTTACCATCTCTGAATTTTTCCAAAAATCATGACTCAAACTTTTCCCAAGACACAATGGTATGGGGTTGTTGGGCAAAGTACCATGTGGATGCATTACCCTCAAAAGTATAAGGGAACAACCTACAAACAACGTCTTCATGTTCGACATTACGGAGTCTAATGGATAACATAAACTTTTTAATGTGATCTTCATCGATCTGTTTTGAGTCAGGATCAAATTTGGGAAGTCATTTCTCTGGGTGTTTAGGTAGAGGGTGCTGAGCTCCAGGTATAGCTACAACATCCTGATCAAGCCAAGGTCTAGCAGGGTTGTTCTGATTTTCCATTGGGCTAGTGGGTGTGGAAGGCTAAGAAGGGGAATCGCCTTCATCTGACGAGTCTCCTCTAGAAGAGGAAGGAGATGATGGATGAGATGAAGGAGGTATCCCAAATCCTCCTGCAGCAGGATTTAAGGTTGGATCTGTGGGATTCACAGTGAGGTTAGTGTCACCTAATTGTTCTTTGATATCAAAGAAGTCCAAAGGTTGACCCCATGGATGGTTTGGTTGCCTAAGATGAGCTAAGGCACTATGTGTTTTTATAAGAGATTGGTGGACAATCTCTTGTATGTCACCACCTGTAAGATTAGGGGTTGTTGGCTCAACTGTGATCTATGGATCATCGATTGAAGTAGTTGTTGTTTGAGGGGGAATATTATCATTTGAATGGCTTCTAGTTACTATAGGTGATCGATTTGGGGGGGGAGGAGTCTTGCGAATGCCTCGTGCCATTAATTAAGTTCAGGCCCTCCTTCTAGCACCATTTGTTGACGGGCAAAATCAACCGTGCATCAATTGGAAGAGTGGAACCGGTCCGAGGTTGTCTAATAACCCAAGTCGTTTGGAGTGAACCACCCTGACGGGTTTAGCGGCTTCGTTAGCCGATCTAAGGTCCTAAGAAAATAAATGAAAAACTATTCTAAACTAACTAAACTAACAAAAACAAAATGAAACAACTAATAAACTATTCTAACTAAAACTAACTATTAAACAAACTAAACTAAAACTAATTATTAAAACAAACTAAACTAATCTAACTAAAACTAACTATTAAACAAACTACTACTATTACTGTACTAACTCTAACTAATTTACTATCTAACTACTAATTGAAATATGACTTATTCACAAAATATACAATATCTACAATTTACAGATTTAAATAAAACCTGAAAAAATTCATTTATATTCTACCCTAAGACAAAAAAAGATATTTTTAATTTTTTTTTTGTAATTTTATGAACAAGAAATAAAACAGAAAACTAACTTAACTGAAACACTAATCTGAACTACAAATATAACTAACTAAAATACTAATAGTATACTAAAGAAATTAACAAAAATAATCACAAATTGACCTGGAGAAATGCTCCAGATTTGTCCTGTGTATGATGATCTTCTAAGCTGATCAGAGGGAGGAAACCCGCACTGAATAATCCAGAAGCTGGTCGTAAACGATAGCTGCAATGCTCTTTAAGTTTATTTACAGGACAAATAAGACATAAAAATCACAACAATCATATGACTTATAAATCTTCACAATTAGGTAAACCTGTATGCAAAGGTTTATACAAAATAATTCAATTGATGAAGAAGAGAAATCTATCATTCATAAACTAAATCAAGTAATTGTTGTATTTTTAAGTAATGGAAAAAATCAGATATGGATGATACATTAATTAATACATATCATTCTGCAAAAGACTATGATAGCTAAAGTAGTCACTAATCTAATGCAAATTGATAAACATAAACATGAAACAAAAGATTGATATTATGAAAGCGAAAGCTGTAGTAGAACATCAACTTCTGTCTCAGTCTATATTAGATATCCATAATCCTGGTTCTCCCACAAGCGAGGATGATCTTTATTACAAAAATAATAAGTATTTATAAGTTTTTCCACAGGGTAAAACCTCCCTGTGGAAGTTATCAAACTATTTACATGAAATCTGGGAAGATATCCCAAGTTTAACTAAACTAGGAAACTACAATACAACTAAGACACACAAATATCCCCTAGACTGTCCATCAAGTCCCATGCAATTCGAATTCACTTGAAAAGGGTAAAAAATAGACAAGTTAGCAAGATCTTTTATTAATAAAATAATAAAAATCTAATTCTATAGACTAGCTACAGAATCCTCTAATTCTATAGCTGGTCTAAATAAAACACAGAATCAGCATTGAAATCGATTGAAAATCTTTTTAAAGAATTAAATTCAATTTAACATCCAATAGCTTATTTGAAAACAATTCACAAATTGAAATCGTTATTCCATTTTGAAATCAAACAAGACCAATATCGATCAACTGATTACAGAGATATAGGTACTCTATTTTGTTTGTTACTACAAAGTCAGGTGATAAAGTCAAATGGAACAACATTGCAATCGTTTAATATCCAATCAAAATCAACATAAAAAAAAACCCAAGCACCTGTTATACTGTCTTATCAACAGGAGATGTGATCGAATCGAACAGGATCATTTTCAAATCGTTATGAATTTATTGTCATACGATGATCTAGGCCGTGAGCGAGTTAAACCATAACTGACTCATAACTATCCACATACAAAATCGTAACAGGATCAATCAATTAATAACAGAGTTCATAATAGATAACCGATCGTTTGTTATTAACCAAATGGGGCAGACAAAATCATCACGAGATCACTTCTTGAATGCATTTTGAAACGATTATTCCCTGAATTTCCTCATACGAATTCAACAGAATGAGACAAGTCAATCTAAGTTAACAAATTTGAGAACAGAGCTGTAATCAAATCTATTTTTAATACGAATGCAATTCATAAAACCGATCAAATTAACTATAGATACCGCTATCCGATCAGGCGAATCAAACGACATAGGTTTAACAAAGTTTTCGTGGATTAAAACTGTTGCATGATTCCGGCATGAATATTATTCACACAGGATTAAAGTGAAAGTATTGTTTTCAGGAAAACAGAGTTATTTTTCCTAACTTTGAAACGATCGAATATAGAACATTGCATGACACAATATCGTAACAACCAAATTTATTGAAATCGTTTACCAATCACAGCATATGAATCATAACAAAATCAAATACAAACCTGATCGTATTCTAAATTGAGCATGAAAAACTTCTTGTTCGGAGTGGATACAAAACGAATTGAATTGAAAGAGAATCATCAACTTCGTTAACTCAATCAGGCAAACCATGAAATCAAATCCAAACGAGAACCATTCAAATCGAATAAAAATCTATAGATGGCTATACTTGGAATGATCAGATCATATATTCAAAATGAAATTTCATTTATTTTTAGCAAAGAGAAATGTATACAGGATGAACACATTATGAGAAAACCATTTCGAAATACAAACAGATCTATTCGAGAACCAAATTCCAAATACTATATTACTCATGGTGACTCACAAAACTTAAAACGATATCAAAATCATACCTATACAACGACGAGACGGTTTGGTCATGCCAATTTGGAGTTGATAACGGCTGTGGCTGATTCAACATTCTTGAAAAGGATGGAGCCGGTCGTCTTCTGCTTCTTATCAATTGCTCTTTGATTGGTCAACACTGCAATTTGATCTTTCAGCGATTGAATTTTTGATTGGATTAGGGGAACATCAATGTAGTATCATTCCAACCATAAATCGCATTGTTCACAGGATAGCTGTGTGGGTTTTGAAAGAGCAGCCGAGGGTTTGGACATGTGGTTGAAGGTTTCGTTAGGCAACTTAATACCAGGGTAGCCAGGGTTATATTTTAGGTAAGGGGGAAGATTCGTCACGAAATCATAAGGTGGTTTAGTTCATAAATCGTACGAGTAAGGATACTCATCAGCTAAAAAATGTTCTATGTCAGAGTCGGAATCCTCACTTAGTACGATAGGCTTTGACTCAGCAGAGGGTTTAGGTTTGTTCCTGGTCATCCTTGAAATAAGTCGTGCATTCTTTTTACCCTTGGCATTAGAAGTAGGGTTTGCCTTAGGCTTTTTGCTTACAGGTTTTTCAATAGCCTCG
>ML779430.1:692868-710909 GCA_009831015.1 Picea engelmannii
ACTTCACAAAAATGTTTATTGTGGAATGTGATGCCTCGGGAAATGGAATTGGTGTTGTCCTAATGCAAGAAGGAAGGCCCCTGGCTTTTGAAAGTCGAACACTCAAGGGAAAGGACTTACACAAACCGATTTATGAGAAGGAAATGATGGAAATACTACATGCATTGAAGCAATGACATTCTTACCTAATAGGCAGGCACTTCAAGGTCAAAACATATCATGATAGTCTTAAATACTTCTTGGAACAAAGACTATCTTCAGAAGAACAACAAAAATGGGTAACCAAGATATTGGGTTATGATTTTGAAATCGTCTATAAAAAGGGGAAGAAAAATGTTGTGGCAAATGCACTCTCAAGAAAGGATGAAGATATTGAGGCCTTTCTCTGTGCTATCTTGATCATCCAACCCGATTGGATAATAGAAGCAAGGGATGAATGGAAGAATGACGAAAAAGTGTGGACTCTCATTCAAAGGTCGTAGCAGGATTCTAGTGCATCAGATACATTTACATGGAGAAATGATTCACTATGGTACACAGATCGCTTATATTTATGTAAGAACTCCCAACTCAAACAAAAGGTACTATTGGAATTGCACACCTCTCCAATAGGAGGGCACTCGGGATTTTTGGAAACCTACCATAGAGTCAAGAAGGATTTTTTTTTGGGATGGCCTTAAGACTAATGTTCAAAGGTTTGTGGCAGAATATTTGGTGTGCCAACAAAATAAGGTGGAAACAATTAATACCCCTGGTCTTTTACAACCATTATCCATCCCAAGTCAGCACTGGGAGAAGGTTTCCATGGATTTCATCACAGGGTTACCAAAGTCTGAAGGAAAGAGTATCATCATGGTGATTGTTGATAGAATGACCAAGTACACACACTTTTGTGTAGTCTCTCATCCCTTCAAAGCTAGTATAGTTGCCACCGCATTCATGGAGACAGATCAAAAGCTACATGGAAGCCCAAAGATTATTGTAAGTGACAGAGATCCCATCTTCACTGGACATTTTTGGACAAAATTATTTTCTTTTTTGGGTACTCAATTGGCTGATAGTTCATCCTATCATCCTCAATCTGATGGAAAAACCGAGATAGTGAATAAATTTTTGGAAGGCTACCTTCATTGCTTTGTCTCTGATAAACAAACACAATGGTTCAAATGGTTACCCTTGGCAGAATGGTGGTATAACACTTCCTTTCATACTGCAACAAAAATGACACCATTTATGGCACTTTATGGATACACCCTCCTTCCATCACTTCTTCTCTAAAACAAAAATCTAAGGTTCAAGCAGTGGAAGATCACATCGAGAATCAACAACAAGTTCTCCAAATCTTAAAGGACAACCTAACCATGGCACAAAATCGCATGAAACAACAAGTAGATCAACATCATAGTGAAAGAAGTTTTGAAGTAGGGGATTGGGTGTTTTTAAGACTACAACCATACAAGCAGATGTCCCTCAAGCAAGCCAAGAAGGATAATAAATTATCACCAAAGTACTATAACCCTTATAAGGTGTTGCAAAAGATTGGTGCTATGGCATACAAATTAGAGTTGCCTGCATCTTCACGAGTACACCCAGATTTCCATGTTTCATGCTTCAAGAAGGATATAGGCGACAAGATCCCGGTTCAAACTATATTTCCAGAACTTGACGAGGAAGGAAAAATCATATTGGAACCTAAAGCCATCACTGACACAAGAATTTGCCAGCTGAGGAATAGATCCATTTCAGAGTATCTCATTAAATGGAGGAAACTACTAGCTGAAGATTCCACTTGGGAAGATGAGTCTTTATATAGAAGCATCCATAGTTACTCAAGCATTGCGGACAACACTTGTCTCAAGGGGAGGGGCATGTTAAGCCCTAATATTGGCTCATTACCCCTTAATTGGGGCATATTATATTAGTAATGTTATTTTATTTATGTCGGCTTTAGGCCATTAGTTGTAATTCTACCTCCTAGTCTCCTATATATACCAAGGAGACATTTTCATTTTGAATCATCTTGTACTTGAACATTTAAGTGGGGTAAAAGGAGGTTGTCCCCTCAAAGAGGCTTATTATCTGAAATTATCTTTTTTTCATGGCGTTGAGTAATTTTTCTGAGGTTTTTCTATGCTATATTGGTATTTGGTTCCTAACACCTAATTCTTGCAACATTGTCTAAAACATGGAAAAATTCTGTTTCTTTTTCCAAATATGTAAAATAAGTATATTACAATTTAAAGAATACATTTTCCTATTATTATATATGGTTTTATACTTTATCAAGAAATTCGCCAAAACATTACAAGGTTTTATAGTTAAGTGAAATATTCGCCAAAATTTTACAAGATTATATAAGTGACTAAAAGATTCGCCAAAAAATTATATATACATATTATATAATTGATAAAATATCTTTCAATTTTTCCTATGTATCATGGATATTCACCCATTTATTTTACATATAAATTTAGGGGGGTTCTTAAAATCACCCCTGCTCGAATGGATGCAAAAACATCGTTGCTCCTCAAGTCAAATCAACTTCAACTCAAATCGACTTGACTTGGGCTAAGTGATTCAAACCGACTCAACAAGTCATCATAAAGTCAACTCGACCATCCTATGGCATGAGAGGATGGGACACATTGGACAAAAAGGACTTCGAGCTATCCACAATAAAGGTATGGTCAAAGACTTTCCTAACTTTAATTTAGAAGTCAAATTTTGTGAACATTGTATATATTGAAAACAATGTTGGGTGAGGTTCACATCTGGTTCAACAAGGGAAAATGGGATTCTAGAGTTGGTTCATAGTGATGTGGTTGGATCTATTATAGTGCCTTAACTTGGTGGACACATGTATTTTGTCTCCTTCATAGATGATTTTTCCAAGAAGACATGAATATATTTCTTGATGAAGAAATCAAAGCTTTTCAAGAAATATAAAGAGTTTAAATATCTTGTAGAAAACCATAGAGATAAGAATATTAAGGTGTTGAGAACTGACAACGGTGGTGAATTTTATGGAAAATAATTTCATCAGTTCTAAAAGTAGTGTGGCATAGCATGCCAAACTACCACATCATATACCCCACAACAAAATGGAGTTTCTAAGAGAATGAACATAAAATTGATGGACAAGGCAAGGAGCATGCTCAATGGTACTGGGCTCGCACAATAATTCTGGGTGGAGGTATTCGACACTGCAAAATATCTATAGAATATGTCTCCTTCATTGACGTTAGTTGACACATCTCCAAATGAGGTATGGTTGGGTAAGATAAATTCGGTTTCACATCTCAAAGTAATTGGTTTTGATGTATTTTTGCATGTTCCCAAGGAAAAGAGGAGTCGGTTGGACAAGAAGGCAATCCAATGTATTTTCATTGGATTCAAAGAAGGAATGAAAGTGTTGCATTACTGAGAGGGGGGGGGGGGAGAATTAGTAATAGAGAAATCGAATCCTTTTTAACCATATAATCCAGGTGTTATATCAATGTAGCATTATCATCCAATAACTACAGAGTAAATAAGCAATGAACAATCATACACATACAAAGTACACCAGTGTTTTACATGGAAACCCAAAGAATGAGAAAACCATAGAATGATTTTTCTTATATGTCTTGAAGAATTAAATTCATTGGAAGCACCAACTTCCTTTGTTTTCTAGCTATAATTGGAAGGAGGATCCAACCCCCTTGTTTCTCAGGCTACAACCTGAAGGAATCTCCAACTCTCCTATTCTCTAGCTACAACCAAAAGGAGGCTACAACCCCCTATGTTCTCCGGCTACAACCACCTATCTGTACCCCTTCTAACCACCCTGAAGTAGAAGTAGAAAGATGGAACCACTGTCACACTATCACTGTGAGATATACCATTGTAAACCTATACCAATAAACCTGAACCATGCATCAACCATGTATCAACCTATACCTCAACCTATAACCAACCTCTACCATAAAAGCGTGCATCAACCATGCACGAACCTATACCAAACAACCTATAATCAACATGTACCATAAACAAGCGCATCCAACCATGTACCAGGTATGCACCATTTATGTGTCAACTACTCATAAACTATGACTCATCAATATGTACCAACATCATCAACTGTACACCTCATGTATGTGCCAACTCATCAACTACGTGTCTCAACCATGTACCCAACATGTACATCAACCAAAATCCCTCATCAATATCACCATCCAAATATGATTTGTAACTTTGTAATAGACCTAGTGTATATGATCACATACATGCAAACCTTCCTTAACTTTAACAACAAGAGACTAGCATTTTCATCAAACTTTTCTTTAGTCTCACATGATTAGTTTTGGATTAGTCAACAAACCTGAATTGGAATAATCATAACTATCTACCTGTAATGAATACAGATTTGAAAATGTTACACAAAATACTATAGACTATACTCTAACCAACACATTTTGTCTTTCTGAATTTGGATATTTTATGAAGAATTTATGACGTTTTACCTGAAACACCTATTTTAGACAAGTTTCAGGACTAGCCACAAACCTTATTTTCCATGAAGTGTAACTCCAAGAATACAATGACCCAGAAACTAAATTTTCCACCACAGATACTTGGATAAGTTTCCTCAATGGCATATCAATTTCATGGTCTGAATCATTCTAGAAAAATAGTTATTATGAAAATGGTGAGATGACCTGTAAATAACATACCTTAGAAACCATCATCAAAAGAATTTATTCTCCCTTGAATTTCGACCTTATTTTCTTCACCTTTCCTCTTAAATGCAGCTTAGATATCCTTTGGTCACCTCGGTCACCTATAGATATTCAATATGCTCAAGTGTGATCTAAAATGATAGATCCTTTCCTCTTATTTATACTCTCCAAATATCTTCCTTAGAAGCATCTTCTAGGTCACTTAACCCATTTCTAGGTCACTTAACCTATTTTCCTCATTTTTAGGGTAAACCACTTTCCATAATTAGAAAGTTCTTTGTTACTTTATCATTTAAATATTCCTCCTTGACTTTGTCACCTCACTTTATCATTTAAATAATCTTCTTTGATTTTGTCACCTCACTTTATTATTTAAATAATCCTTCTTGACTTTGTCACTTTAATTTATCATTTAAATAATAATTTCTTCTTTGCAAGGTCTTTGACTTCTTTGACCTTTTGGGGCTTCAAGCCAACATATGAGGGTTGTCCAATTTCTTAAGGCCATAAATCTCAAACCATGAGGAGTTATGTGACGTTCCACATACCACTAGAAATGACATGACATGTACTATCCATATAGAATAGTATTACCCTCAAATATATTAAAACTCATACCATTATACATGAAACAACCTTGGGTCCATTACCCAAACCTTTGTGCTACCAGAATTCACTACTGAAATTTCTTCAAGGGTTGACATCAATGAAAACCAACCTTAATCAACAATCTCCCCCTTTGGCATTGATGACAACACTCTGATGCAATACTGAAATCATTTCATGCAAAACTAAAGTCATATCACTCAATCTCCCCTGGAACCATGCCTCTGTCCCTTGCATCTTTGTTACCATTGCTCCCCCTTGAATCATGCCTCTATCCTCTACATATGATGAATATCTCTCCCTTTTCCATCAATGGCAAAGGTATCTTTCCATCTGGGGTTGCTCCCCCTGACTGAACTGTCCTCTTTATGGTGCTTCCTCATGTACATCTAAGACATATAAGATAAACATTCAAAAACATTCATCTTGGAGTAGAAATAACTCTGGGTCAATGGTGAAGATACTCAAAGGTTTCCCATAGAAGTGGTTTTGTAAATATGTCTGACACTTGTTATTTTGTGCCCACATACTCAACTTTGATGTAATTTTCTACAACCTATTCCCATAGAAAGTGATACTTGATTGGAATGTTCTTCATATTGGAGTTCATCACCGGGTTCTTTGAGATACTGATGGCACTTGTATTATCACAATAGATTGGAATGGGCTCATCATACTCAGCCTGTATATTTGTCAATTTGTTTTTCATCCAAAGAACCTGTGTACAACATGTTGTTGCTGCAATATACTCTGCCTCGACTGTATATAGAGATATTGATGATTGTTTCTTGCTTAGCCATGATACTAAACACTCACCCAAGTGGAACTCTTCTCCATTGGTTCTTTTTCAGTCATCAATACAACTTTCCCAATCTGCATCTGTGTAGGAAATAAGAGATATATCCTTTCCTTTTGGATACCATAATCCAAACTCTTTTGTTCCTTTGAGATATCTGAAAATTCTCTTCACTGCTAATACATGTGATTCCTTTGGTTCTACTTGAAATCGTGCCACCTGTCCAACTGCCTGCATTACATCTGGTTTGGATTTTGTCACATATGTAGGATTACAATCATTGACCTGTATTTCCTCTGATCTGTAGACTTTGAATCATCATCTTTGCTTAACTTGCAACTGGTTTGCATCAGAGTGATAATTGGTTTGCAAACTTCCATTTCAAACCTCTTTAGAATTTCTCTGATATACTTGGTTTGAGAAATAAAAATTCCTTGGTTGCTTTGACGTATCTGAAGTCCCAGAAAGAAGGATATTTCTCCAAGTAATGACATTTCATATTCATTCTGCATATCCTTCACAAATTTATGGCTTAACCTGTCATCATCACTACCAAAAGTAATATCATCAACATAATCTTCAATTAATAAAATATTAACTTGACTTACCTTGATGTAGAGGTTGATGTATTCACTTCCTTTTATGAACCCTTCCTATTGTAGATATTTATCCAGTCTAGAGTACCATTCTAGGATCCTATTTTAAACTTTCATTTGTACACATAGTTTGCATTTTCTAACAACTAAAATCCTTCTGGTTGTTTAATGTAGACTTCTTCTTCAAGTTCCCCATTCAGAAAATCTGATTTTACGTCCATCTGATACACTTTAATATTTTTGGAGCATGCATAAGATAAAAGCAATTATATTTCTTCCATTATGGCAATTGGGGAAAAGGTCTCTTCAAAGTCAAATCCTTCAACCTGTGAATCTCCTTTGCATACCAATATAGTTTTTTTCCTTGTAAATTGTCCATCTTCGTTTAATTTATTCCTCTATGCCCACTTTGTGCCGATCAAATTCTCACCCTTTGGTCTTGGAACCAATTCCCAAGTGTCATTTTTCTCTATTTGATCGAATTCTTCATCCATGGCCTTGTTCCAAAATTCATCCTTTTTGGCCTCTTCAAAATAGTTTTTTTCAATCGTAGATGTGAGTGCTAGGTGTGTTTGTTCTGGTGAATAAATAATTATTCTAGTCTCAACTCCTGTGTCTTTGTTTTCAATTATCTAATCTGAAGGATGATTCTTTTGTACTCGTCTGCTAGGTGTCTTTGGAGGCACTTGTTGAACTTGTTGTTTTGATTCTATTGGATTCTCTTCATCTTCCTCTTCTACTTCCTTTTCATCTTCTGCTTCTTCTTCGAAAAGTTGTTCCATTGATTCATTTTCTTCTTTCTTTGATTGTGGTCTGCCTGTTTCATCAATTGTTACGTTGATGCTTTCTACAACTTTGTTCAATCTTAGATTGTAACACTTGTATGCTTTCCTTGTACTTGAGTAACCAACAAGTACTCCTTTGTCCACATGAGAGTCAAACTTTCCCATTTTTCCATATTCTCTTTTGATGTAGCATTTTCTTCCAAAAACTCTAAAGTCCTTTACATTTGTTGGTCTTCCTTTCCATAGCTCATAAGGATTTTTGTCAGTGTTGTTTCTGAGAATTACTCTCTTTTGAATGTGATTTTTTGTATGCATTGCCTATGTACAAAAAACATCTATCAATTTTGAATCTGTTAGCATTGTTCGAGCCATTTCATGTACTGTCTTGTTCTTTCTTTCAACAACTCCATTATGTTGAGGTGTCCTAGAAACAAAGAATTGCCTTTTTATTCCATGATTGTTGTAGTAGTCCATAAATTCATTTGAGGTGAACTCTCCTCCATTATAAGATCTCAAGCATTTTATTTTTGAATCGATTTTATTTTCAACCATTTCCTTGTAGAT
Organism: Picea engelmannii; assembly: GCA_009831015.1. Lineage (NCBI taxonomy): Eukaryota > Viridiplantae > Streptophyta > Pinopsida > Pinales > Pinaceae > Picea > Picea engelmannii. The sequence continues at coordinate 700,934 of ML779430.1, forward strand.
CTTGAAGTTTTCAAAAGCTTTTGACTTATTCTTGAGAAAGAAAACTGCGGTCATTCTTATATAATCATCAACTAATAAGATAAAGTATTTCTCACCTTTCAAGCCCTTTGTTGTAGTTGGTCTAACTATATCAGTATGCACAATTTCTAGTGGTCTTGTCATTGAATATTCCTTTGATTTGAACCTGGTCTTTGTTTTCTTTCCTTGTTGACAATGCTTGCATAAAGTGTTCGTTGGTTTCGTGATCTGGGGAATTTCTCTTATTGCTTCTATTTTTCTGACTTTGACAAGGTTATCAAAATGTATGTGACCCATTCTTTTGTGCCATAGAGAACTTTCATCTTCCTTTCCTAGACAACACTTTTCATTTCCAATTTCACTTAACACATATATGTTGCTTGAAGTTCTTGCAGCTGTAGAAATCAATTTTTCTGAACCTTCTTTTCTTATCTCGCACTTTTGTGAATTGAAACTAACTTTATGACCTTTGTCACACATTTGACTCACACTTAGAATATTATGTTTCATATCTTCTACTAGTAGAACATTTTCTGCCTTTGTATTCTTGTTCCCAATTCTGACTGTGCCTTTTCCAATGATTTTTGCTGAATCATAATTTCTGAAGGAGACTTATCCATCTATTTCCTTCCATAATGTAAGAAAAATATCTGTATCATCTGTCATGTGTTTTAAACACCCACTGTCAACATACTAACCATGTTTCTTCTACTTAGCTTGTAGAGTGAGTGTGCATTATTCATTGCTATACTGATCCTGCTTTCTTATCCATTTCCTTTTTTGAGGTTCCTGTCTGTGACTATTTTTATTGTAATTTTTAAACCTGTGAAGTAAAGCAATGCATATAGATTCTTAAGAAAAACATATATTAATCAATGGCTCATACACATAGTACACAAAGATTTATACTGGAAACCCTTAACGGGGAGAAAACATTTCAACACCTCATTGTATTAATTTCACCATTCACCATACAATATATATACAATGTTTTTAGGTATTCTATAGATACCAAAACCCTAATCCCTTAAATCCGGGATTAATTTAGAAAGTTGCTAAAAATATAAAAAATCCACTAAAATAGAAAAAACACCCAAAAGAAAATTTTGGGGTGTTGCCCTGAATGCTGCGCATAACTAGGGGGGCCATACCTGCCCCCCTAGGACCCACCTAGGAAGCGCCTAGTGCACACAACACAAATTTCACTACTAGAGGGATCTTTAGACACATTTAATGAATCTTAAGCACCCTAGTTGTGGTTCTCTAGGAGGGACTGCCATTCTATAATCTTTGGCCATGTGTCCAAAATTGTTGCATTTGTAACATTCCACTTCAGTGCTCAAAGATTCAAACCTGTTGTAACTTATTCTTTGTGTTTCACTAGGCCTTCTTGGATAACCCCTCTATGTATGACTTTCAAAGTTGTTTGTGTTCCTTTTGTTAGCTCTGCAATTCACATCTTTATGTCCAAACTTATTGCATGCATAACATAAACCAAAAAGGATAGTTTGATACCTGGGAGTTGAAGATCTTATGAAAGGAGGTACTCTTATAAATTCTTCTCTTCCCGGGGCCTATCTGTTGGTTGTTGATTATGAAATATGAATCTTCTTAGTGGAGGAGTGTCCCTGTAATATACCTTGTAGATCTTCCTACCCCCCTTGATTGTTTCTACATAGCTTAGCTGGATATGTTTCTTGCTCTGTTGTTTTGGAGCTTGATCCTTTTTCTGTCTGATTGTATCCAAGTCTGGACTTTTCATGATGAGATTTTTGACTATTGATAATGTCATCTAAAACTTTTGAGTTGTTCTACATATTTTTCTTTTGAAGATCCTTTCTTAATGTGACAATCTGTGCTTCCAAATTTCCAATGATCTTGTCTTTTTCTTCTAGCCGTTCTTTGAGTGCTTATTCAATTATTTTATCTTCTTCTATTTGAACCTTAAAATTTGTGATCATTTGTTCTAGTTCTTGAGTATCTTCTTTATTGTCTAGTTCTTCTTGTAGTTTCTTGTTTTTCTACTTTTCTCTTCTGATAACTTCTATGGCACACATTAATTCCTCTTGGTAATCAACTTCTGCCTCTTCAATTTCTTCTTTGTCTTCTTCATATTCTTCTTCGGCTTCTTCATATTCTTCTTTAGAGTCTTATTTATTAAAGTCTTCTACTGCCATGAATAGAACTCTTTTTGTCTCACTGTCACTGACTTCATCTTCATCTAATGATGAGATGTCTTCTTTGGTACATAAGCTGTTCTTGAAAACTTTCTTTGTGGTTCTTTTGCCTTTATATGTTTGTTTTCCTTTTGAGTAACCTTTATCATTTCTCTTTTTCTTATAAGGAAATTTGTTATCAAAGTGACCAATAACATCACAATTAAAACAAATTAAAGGAATCTTCCCTCTATACCTATCGTCGGTTCCCTTTTTCAGTCTTTTGACAAAGTTGGCCACTTCTTCATCATCTTCCGAGACGTCATTGTTGCTTCTATGTTCTTCTTTTATTCTTCCCTTTTTCTTTGACTTTTTGGATTCTTTTTGGATGCTTATTTATATTTGTATTTTCTTGTTCAGTTCTCATTTCATATGTTGTGAATATTCCATGTAATTCATCCATGCTTATTGAGTTTAGATCTGATCTTTCTTCTAGTGTTGATATATTAGGGTCAAATCTCATAGGAAGAGATCTTAGTACTTTTTGAACAATTACAAATTATTTGATTGCATTTACCATTTCATCAACTCGTAAAATCTAAGCTGCAATATTCTCATATTCCTTCATCTTAAGTTGTTCGAACTGACCTCTATAAGTTTGAAGCTTTGTTGCTTTGACTTTTGAATCTCTTTCATAAATATTTTGAAGTTTGTCCCAAATCTCTTTAGCGGATTTACAATGTGAAACTTTAGTGAATATTGTTTCACTAAGACCATTCAGAAGTGCATTTTTAGCTTTTGAATTATTTTGACCAAGTTTCGCTTCTTTGTAATTTATTGGAGAAACTATTGGTGATGTGTATCCATATACAATTGATTACCAAATTTCAAATCCCTGTGCCTATATATATGTTTTCATCCTTATGCTCCAAAATACATACTTCTGTCCATTGAACTGTGGTATTCTGTTTTTATACAAGTTGTTGCTCTCCATGATCTACCTTTCAGTGGTTAAACTAATTTTTGAAGGAACCTTCTCTGATACCAATTGTTGGATTACTGAGAGGGGGGTGAATCAGTAATAGAGCAATCTAATCCTTTTTAACCATATAATACAAGTGTTATATCAATGTAGAATTATCATCCAATAAATGTAGAGTAAATAAGAAATGAACAACTGAACAATCATACACATACATAGTACACTAGTGTGTTATGTGGAAACCCAAAGCGGGAGAAAACCACAGAATGTTTTTTCTTATATGTCTTGAATAATTACATTCATTGGAAGCACCAACTTCCTTTGTTTTCTAACTGCAACTGAAAGGAGGCTCCAACCCCCTTGTTGCTCAGGCTACAGCCTGAAGGAATCTCTAAATCCCCTATTCTCTGGTTACAACCAAGAGGATACAAGCCCTTATGTTCTTTGGATACAACCAGAAGGTGGCTACAACCACCTATCCTTTCTCTGTCCAATCGCCCTGAAGTAAAAGTAAAATGATGGAACCATTGTCACATTATCACTGTGAGATATACCACTATAAAAATGTACCAATAAACCTGAACCATGCATCAACCATGCACCAACCTGTACCTCAACCTATAATCAACATGTACCATAAACAAGTGCATCAACCATGCACAAACCTGTACCAAACAACCTGTAATCAACCTGTACCATAACAAATTTCATCCAACCATGTACCAAGTATTTACCAATCATGTGGCAACTACTCATCAAATATGACTCATCAATATGTACCAACATCATCAATTGCACACCTCATGTATGAGCCAACTCATCAACTACTTATCTCAACCATGTACCCAACATGTACATCAACCAAAAGCCCTCATCAAAATCATCATCCAAATATGAGTTTTAAATCTATAATAGACCTGGTGTATATGATCACATACATGCAAACCTTCCTTAACTTTAACAACAAGAGAACAACATTTTCATCAAACTTTTTTTTAGTCTCACATGACTAGTTTTGGATTAGTCAACAACCCTAACTTGGAATAATCATAAATATGTACCTGTAATGAATATAGATTTGAAACCGTTACACATAATACTACAGACTGGAATCTAACCAACACATTTTTTCTTACTAAATTTGGATCTGTTATGAAGAAATTATGACTTTTTTACTCGAAACACATGTTTTAGACTAGTTTCAGGACTAGCCACAAACCCTATTTTCCACAGAGTGTAACTCCAAAAATACAATGACCCACAAGATGAATTTTTTACCACAAATAATTGGATATGTTTCCTCAATGGTCTATCAATTTCATGGTCCGAATCATTCTATAAAAATAGTTATTGTGAAAATGGTGAGATGACCTGTAAATAGCATACCTTAGAAAGCATCATCAAAAGAATTTATCCTCCCTTGAATTCCAACCTTCTTTTCTTCACCTTCCCTCTGAAATTCATCTTAGATATACTTTGGTTACCTCAGTCACCTATAGATATTCAATATGATAAAGTGTGATCTAAAATGAGAGAGCCTTGCCTCTTATTTATACTTTCCAAATATCGTCCTTAGAAGCATCTTCTAGGTCACTTAACCCATTTGTACTTTACTTAACCTATTTCTAGGTCACTTAACCCATTTCTAGATCACTTAACCTATTTCTAGGTCACTTAACCAATTTATAGGTCACTTAACCTATCTTTCTCATTTTCAGGGTTAACCACTTTCCATAATTAGAAAGTTCTATGTTTCTTTCTCATTTAAATATTCCTCCTTGACTTTGTCACCTCACTTTATAATTTAAATAATCTTCTTTGATTTTGTCACTTCACTTTATTATTTAAATAATCCTTCTTGACTTTGTCATTGTACTTTATCATTTAAATAATAATTTCTTCTTTGCAAGCTCTTTGACTTCTTTGACCTTTTCGGGCTTCAAGCCAACATATGAGGGTGCTCCAACTTCGTAAGGCCATAACTCTCAAACCGTGAGGAGTTATGCGACGTTCCACATACCAAAATAAATGGAATGACATGTAATATCCATATATAATAGTATTACCTTCAAATATATTAAAAATCATACCATTATAAATGAAACAACCTTGGTTCCATTACCCAAACCTTTGTGCTATCGTAATTCACTACCAGCCTTTCTTCAAGGGTTGAAATCAATGACAACCAACCATAATTAGGAGAAATGATATAATATATGGGATCCGGTATCAAGGAAAACCATGCATATTAGAGATGTGGTATTCATAGAAGTAGGAAGTAAGACTGAGACTGAAGAAATTGTTCAAACTAAGAATAATTATGAGACGGTGCAGTTTGAACTAAGGAACGAAGAAGATGATTCAGATGCATCGACTAAATCAGAATAAGAGGTGGAACAACTGAATTGGATTGTAAGGAGGTCATAAAGAGTAATAAAACCAGTCAAAAGGTGTATTCCACATGAATTTCATTATTCATTCATGTTAACTTACACCGACGATGAGTCCAAGTCAGTCAGGGAGGAAGTCGACTTAGTTGAGGGAAAACTATGGAAGGATGCCATGGTTGAAGAGATGGAATCCTTGCACAAGAATGAGACATTGGATTTAGTCACGTTTCCTAGTGGAAGAAATCCTTTTAGTAGCAAATGGGTATTCAAGAAGAATATGAATGTAGTAGGTCAAGTCGAGAAATTCAAAGCTCGACTGGTAGAGAAAGGATATGCCCAAGTTGAAGGAGTTGACTTCAGTGAGATTTTTTCCCATGTTGAAAAATTAACTTCCATTAGAGTAATGATGTATCTGGCTGCAACATTTGATATGGAAATATAACATATGGATGTGAAGACAACATTCCTACATGGGGACTTGGAAAAGGAAATCTACATTAAAAAACCTAAAGGATTTGTTGTAAATGGAAAGAAATATTTTGTGTGTAAATTGGAAATATTCCTTTATGGTCTAAAGAAATCACCAAGGATGTGGTACCAAACTTTCAACACATACATCCTTAGTTTGGGATTTTTGAGAAGAAAAATTGATCATTGCATATATTCCAATGAACAAGGTGGGTGTTTCATTTATGCACCTTTGTATGTCGATGACATGTTGCTGATTGGAAATAGCATGGACACAATAAAGGAGGTGAAGAAGCAGTTATCCTCCAAGTTTGACATGAAGGATCTTGGTGTAGCTAAATTCATTCTGGGAATGGATATTAATAGAGATCAAGCAACTAAAAATATTTGGTCAATAAGATGAAGTTTACTGCAATAGTTTTGAAATGCTTCAACATACAGGATTGGAAATTGGTGAAGGTGCCAATTCATGTGGGAGAAAGGATAACTGTTGAATAGTGTCCAAAGACACATGAATAAATAGAGGACATGAAACATGTTCCTTATGCAAGTTTTGTTGGTAGTCTAATGTATCTGATGGTCTGCACTCGACCAAACATTTCCCATGTAGTGGGAGTGTTGAGAAGATACATGTCGACAATTGGGAAGGAGAACTAGACAGGTGTCAAGAGAGTATTCAAGTATTTGTGTGGCACAAAATATTATGATATATGCTACCAAGGAAAACCTAGAGGTGACAGTGAATTAAATGTACATGGATTTTTTTATGCCGACTGGGCTAGAGATTTGGATCGACGGAGGTCGACCGATGGACATGTGTTCAAAATTTTCGGTGGAGCAATCAAATGGATGAGTAAGTGACAGGAAGTCGTAGCCTTGTCGACAATAGAAGTTGAATACATGAAAGCCACTCATGGAAGAAAATAATCAATATGGCTGCAAAGGTTGTGTTCAGGAATCAAGTTTGAGTAGAGAGCTATGAAGATAAGTTGCGACAGTCAAAGTGAAATATTTTTGGCAAAGAACCTAACGTATCATTCGAAGACTAAGAATATTGATGTAGAATACCATTTTGTGAGAGACGTGGTGTAAAAACAAGGTGTTGTTGGAGAAAGTAGACATGTTAGAAAACATTGTAGACTCATTGACCAAGTCTTTGAGTGTTGTGAAGTTATTTTGGTGTAGAGAGGCAATGAGAATTGTTTCCTTGTGTCTATGAATGAAAGTTCAAAGGTCTCTTGGTTTCAACAAAGAATACAACAAGTGGGAGTTTTGTGCTACTTATATGTCTAATATAATGCACTCATTAATTATCAATCCAGGATTCATAATCAACAGAGTTACAAGACACCAGTAAGAAAGGTAATTCCTAATGTCATGAGTATAGAATCAAACTAGATTATGTATGCTGGAAACAAAGAAAAATAGCAAACTACAATGCACTTTGGTTGTCCTTCTCAGAGATTCTATCTATTCCATTATGGCACATGCAAGTATGAGATGGAATTGGTTTGATAGATCAACTCTGATGTCTGACCTAGAAAACTAACTATGCAATCCACACTTTATGAAAGGAAATCACACATCAATAAGCATAGCATGGGTAGTTCAATATTCAATATGTTGGTTTTGCTGTGGTTCACAATGAACTTCATTGGTTCTTACCCAAGCAGTTTTGACTATTGCTGCGAATAGTTATGATCACTCAAGGAAATCAAACTCATGAGAACAAAAATAGAGTATATGCAAAAATAGAGCAATTAAAGATCTCTAAGCAATTATAGAATGGAAATCTTAATCTAAATTGTACTGCTACCATCTAATAGAGTTAAATATTTAGCTAATTCAATGTTTATACTACTGAAAAAAAACACTAATGCTAATCTACGAAGAGGCTGACCTTTGTTGGGCGGTGGGCCCTTGCCACTTCAATAGGTCAACTGTTGAACTCTACACAAAGATTTATTTTAACACACACATTTCTCTCACTCACACTTCAAAACATAAAATCAAAACTCTCTTTAACAACTCAACTCATTCTTAATCATAGATAATCAGAATATGGAGATAAAATGACATTCCATTAATCTTCACTCAGAAATATGTTCTGTATTATCATACGCTACTTACATATTGATGATATGCTAACTCTCCTACTCTTCTACCATCCTTGCCATGGCTATTTAATAGTCTGCATCATGAAACACAAGGAGGCGAAGTGATTTGCAAATCAATCAGTTGTTAAGTTTAATCATTTGGTTACATCTTTAGCTTTGTCCTCATGACACGAAGTGCATGAGGATGAGGCAATCAACAAACTATTCTTATCATAGCAAATAGACATCCACTAATTGACTTAGGTCAGATTTGACACATAACTTAGTGCATCAAGCTCTTCCATATGAGTACAAAATCGTAACAGTTAGATGGTACTGGATCATGACAGTGCACAAAAGGTGGTACCTGATCATGATAGCGTGTGGCCATTGGTACCATATCATAACAGAGCGTGGTCATTGGTACCGGATCACAACAGGTATGATTTAGTACTGGATGCGTTTGGTACCAGATTCAGACAACAACAGTCTTGGTGCGCAGGTACCAAATCATGACAAAGATGGTACAGGAACACTAGACATCTAGGGGTCAAAGATTCACATATGACAAATTGAGCATTAGTAGATGAAATATTTAATTCCTTAACTCAATAAACCACAAAATACATGAATTAACCATACTTTACCTTATGACCTTATTACTGGCAATTGGTAGCATTCTTGTCATTCACTCAAGCTCTAGGTAGGCCAAAAAGGTATAGGTGAAGAGTATAATAGGGTAATGAGAATGCCAATTTCGGGTCTCAACAGGGAGAATGTTCGGTTGTTATATTGTGTGCAGTGGAAGTTGATTTGGATCGAATGACAGTCAAATTTGAAGGTCGAGGTGGTTCAACCACGTAAAGATTAAATCAAGGTGGATCGAAAACAAGTTGAAGGTCGAGCCTAGTCGATTGGGTAAAGTTGAACTCGAAGTTCGAGGTGGTTTGACATGGTAAATGCATTGACACCAAGTCAAAGAGGTCAACCAACAAGAGGTCAGAAGGCAGGTGTGTGGCAATTGAATGAATACCAAATGAAGGTTGATTGGTAGTCGACGGGTAATATAACTTGGTAGTTGACTGTAACACAATCTTGAGATTCACGAGATTTGTACCCAATGATCTACATGGATTTGTAACCATTTTTGTGAACCATTTTATTTAGGGTTTTTCCTGTTGTAAATCCTATAAAGAAGGTGTGTTGTAAGGCCGAAAAGGTTGATCAATGAGTCAACCAATAATCAACATAGTTAGCACCTTAACATGAATTGTGACCTCAAAACGAGAACTCTAGCCCTTAAAATCCATATGTTTGCATACAAAACATGGAAATCAAACCCCAAATCAAAACATGGTGCTACCGATAGCACCATTTTTTTAAACAGGGTCAAAATTACAACATTTTTCAAACATGGCCTTTGAAACTCAGACAGTAACTCAAAAAATCCTTAAAATCAACACCTAAATCAAAAAGTGATGGTACACAAAACAAAATGTCTTTTCCTAAATGTGAAAATCATAGCTATTTCCGATCTAATTGAAATTGTGACATTGACAAAAAAAACCTACGTAAATAAACAACCCAAAATTGGACACCAAATGGTCACTTGAAAATTTATTTACAATTTTGTTTTTAAATTTAAATTAAAAAATAAATAAATAGAAAGAACAAAATCTTCACAATTATTTTTTTTAAATGACCAAAAATTCACATTAAAAAAAATATATTCAAAATACAATTTAAATAAAAAAAGATTAAACAACAAGGTGAAAAGGAAAAATAACTAAAAAAAAAATTAAAAGTTTCCTCCAAAAACAATAATTAAAAATCTCTCTCTCTCTCTCTCTCTCTCTCTCTCTCTCT